>ML794696.1:21711-36133 GCA_009831015.1 Picea engelmannii
GGCACAGCCTTGATATGGTGGGAAATTAAGACACAAGTTGATCTCGTTCAACAAGGTAAAGTAATTTATTCTTGCGATGAATTTATTGTTGCAATAAGAAAACAGTTTTATCCATTGGCTTATGTACAAACGGAAATAACATAATGGAAAAATCTAACACAAGGAAAAGGGAAAAATGTTAAGGTATATACATAGGAATTTAAGAAGAAAGAATTATCTTTAGGAATTCCATTATATACTCGTGAAACTCTTCTAAAGTATATTGGTGGTATGTATTCATATCTTTGACACACTATATTGATGTTTAACCCTACTAATATTGATGAAGTGTTATTACAAGCTACTCATCTTGAAGCTAGAAAGGGAAAGCATATATTCGAGGATAAAAAACCACACAAGTTCGAGAAGAAGTCGAAAGGAAAATGGAAGAGTAAGAGATCAAATACAGTAAAGAAACTTGAAGAGAAACCTACATATTCTCACTACAAGAGAAAGGGACATGAGGAGGCACAGTTTTGGAAGCTGCATGCAGAGTTACGACCAAATAAGTTTCAGGATAAGGGGAAATAGAAGATTGTTGAAAGAACTCAACAAGATCTGGTATAAGATTTAGGAGATGAAACTAAGATCATGGAAATGGGAAGAAAAGGTATATCTACTACTAATTATAGTTCTTCGGTTCAATCGGATAAATTGGAAATTGTTCTTGATCGGAAGAAAAGAAGTGAGATTTTTCATGTCATAGTTATAGTGAAACATACAAAGATAGATACTTTGTTTGATAGTGGAAATCAGCAATTGGATTATCATGTGCAGAATGATTTACTATATCAACTTGCAAATCTATGTATACCTACGGATGAAAGAGAAAATGTAATCAAAGAAGCTCATACATCTCTCATTTCTGGTCATTTCAGAGAAAGTATGCCCATGGATTTCGTAGGGGGTTTGCCAATGTCCAAAACAAGTCATGATTATTTATATGTCATGGTGGACAGGTTCAATAACATGTGTATTTTAATGCCATGCAAGAAACAGGTCACAGCTGAACAGACAACACAGTTGTTCTTTACAAATGTATGGGTTCATTTTGGGTTGCCTATTGTTATGGGACTTATTAGTAAATGCAGACATAAACAGATCTCCCTAGATCCACCTAGATCTAGAACAAAACATAACAGAATATGAAGCTTTCCCTAAGCTCTAATCATTGAGTTTACTATTTAACAAGAGATAGGCAACATACCATTTAAATATCGCTTCCTCTTTCCGTTGTCATATTAGCTCCGCTTCAGTGCTCCTGTGATATTGAATCTGCAAGGGAACACAAGCCAACCAAAGTGAAAGCAATATAATATACTCAACGAGAACTTATGCATGTGATCAAGGAATCATACAATAAAACAAAGCAAGTTTTATGGGAAAGAAACATATCATTGTATTATATTAAAGTGAAAATGGAGATTACAACCAAAGCCTTGATGTTGCAAGGTCCCCTTCTGATGACCCTTTTCTCCAACACGCACGTTTTCTCCAATCTTGAATGAAGAAGATCCACAATGACTTGATGAACTGAAATGAAGCCCTCAAGTATGAACTGAAGTAGAATTCCTCATCCAATTCTTAGCCCATTCAATATTAATCTTCCTTGAATCAACCTTAGCCTTTTCCATGAGAAATCCCTCTTTAAATAGGGGAAAGAGAGATGGTTGAAGAGATTAGGATGATCCCACCAAATCATAGAAGCGAGTAGGATCCCAAGCATACGGACACCACCTCATCTTCTAGAAGATCCCCTTCTAGAACTTTCGTGAAGTTCGACCTTTTCTTAGTCTTTTTTCATCGTCACACCCTAGCTGTAGAGTAGCCTGCAGAGACGTTGTATGCTAGCTTTAGGGAAAAGGGAAACAACCAGGCATCGTCGCACCCTGCTTATGCTGTAGCCTGCGACGACCCTCCTTGATAAGGTTTTTGACAAGAGAAAGTTAGTCACCTTCCTCATGAAGAAAGGCTCTTTTGGAAACATGCACACATGTTGTCAATGGATAACCAAGATGACGAAAATAATGTGTAACAGAATGCCCCCCAAAGTATGATACTAGAACTCGTGACAGTCGAAATACTTTGTAGAATGTGTGTGTCGGAAACAAGGAGTGCACCAGTTGGGAACCTGCAAACAATCAAGCATCAGCATAATAATATATCATTGTCCAAGGTAGGCATTCTAATACTCAGATTACAAAATATCAAATGAGTCATGGCTACTAAATATACACTGTGGATCCATGTCATCGTGAATCAGCATAGCCACCCAGAATACACTGTGGATCTACGCTCTAAAGAATTCAAGTTCGGACATAGCCACAAGACATACAAAGTGGATCTATGTGTCAATACAAATTATGAATACTCTGTCGCGGCCTGGACCAGAATGAGATGATCCAAGGTCTTCATTTTCGTCGTCCCTAAGTACGAATCTAACCATGTGATTACAAGTGTTGAGGTCGAACATGGTAGAAACCACTTGATTACCGGTCAATGATGAGAATCATTAACAAGTGCGAGGGAAATCACCATTCATGTCAATGACTCCAACAAATGTGAATAAATGAGTTGAATTCGAAAACTCGATGGAATCTTCCAATCAAAGGTCAATGATGTAAACCCACTGTTGGAAAGCGAAGAAACCTACCATTGAGGCATGCAAGCTTTAAGGTATTGAATGATTTCTAAGTCTTGTTCCCGGATAATGAGTTGAAATCAACAAGAAAAGACTTGTCACAGGAGGGCCTTGATGCATCTCCCATCAATGACACGAAATAAGTAACAGATTTGGAGTAGATCAAAGTATTAAGTGGTTTGAAACTGACACAGGGAAGGTCGACATGGTAGAAAATTTATAACTACAGATGGTCGACTCAATAGGAGGCTTATTAAGGCTGGAATTCTCTTGAACATATGAACGACACGACAATGGTCTTGGCAGCATCGACTCAAGGGGGACCCAACATATGGACATGTGGATGGTCAAACGAGAGACAAATGGATTTCCCAACCCGGATTCAAATGATGAAGGGGAGTGTCATGTTTAAGAGTGACTCTCACGGCCACTAACAGAGACACATTTATTTCCCAAATTTTCCCCCACCATTTCTGACGAGTACCTCTTTTGTTTTACGCAAGCTTGAGGAGGATAACATATGCTTGTTCATGTAAACTCATCCTTCAGACGAGTCCCTCAAAGTATGTTTAACAAACCCTAAAAAGGAGTGGTTCGATCCCATATGGGTCTTTCGATGTTTGTTTAACGAGTCCAAAGAGAGAAAACTCATGGGTTTTTCATATTTAGAGAGTCTGAAAAACACTTAAAGAGAACTCTAGAAGTTCTTTTTTCATAAATTAATCTGATGAGACCGAAAAAGTGATAACCTACCGCTCATCAAATGTTTTCTTCAAATACTTTTACAAGCGTGAAAAGAACAAGGTCGCTCGGTGATCTTTTCATTTTTACAAAGCGTGAAAAGAGCTTAAAGGATACTCCATGGGCTTCATTTTTAGTGTTACCATTACGAGTACGAAAAAGTGACAAAAGTATACTCGGCTACATCCTCATTGATTTACGAGCACGAGAAAGAGAAAAAACTAAGCTCATAGTTTTTCCTGAAAAACTCTAAAAGGATCTGTACATGTGGAAAATGTATAAAAACAAACCAAAAGGGCGTATTCTCGTTCAATGTTCCACTCCTAGATTTCTCATCTAGAAAAAATCAAACACTCGCAATGTCGTTAGAACTTTAGGGTATAGGTGGAATGCATAAAATAATATAAAATATAAATGGAAAAGTGAAAAAGTTAATAAATATGGGTAACAACTTATTTTTAGTATTCCATTGTTACTCCACCCAAACTTTGTTCCAAAACCCCCGTTTTACCTCAAACTTCCACCCCAGATTGCGGGAGGCACAGTTGATCATTTGACGAACGGTCTCTGCTGAACAGGTAATTTTCATCTATTTCAACTTTTCATGGATCAATTTTTGTTTTTCATTGGTTAAAAATGGATTTTTGAGTTAAGTTTTCAAGGGTACCCACGCGTGGAGGTCGTCGCAGGTGCCCTATATCGTGCCTTGCGACGACCCAGGGTCATCGCAAGCGGCCTTTAGGCTAGCCTGCGACGACTCTGCATTGTACGGATGGCCTAGCCTATGATGACTCTGCATTGTACGAATGGCCTAACCTGCGATGTGCGCAAATCAAAAAGTGTTTTTAGATGTATTTGCCAATAAAAAGTTTCCAGGGAAGAGATGAAGATGTTAATCTCTCTTTTTCATTCCATTGCAAGTTTTCTACGGTAAGAATGTTGGAATGGCGAGAGAGAGAGAGAAAGCATGAGGACGAAGATTACTTTGTCAGGAATGACCCAGGAACGGTAAATGTCCTCCGGAAATGTGGACTGTTAAAGTTCTTCAAGATCCAGGGCATGAGGACTCAACTGAGGTTGCTTGAATACTTGGTTCACATGTGGGACGTAAACGAACAGACATTCCGTGTGGGGGCTCACATTCTTACGATAGATATCAAGGATATCTACTTCTTGACCGAGTTATCTCGTCGTGGGGCTTGAGTTACACTGACAGGTAACAGAGGAGGTTGTAATGTTCCTGACTTGGCTAGTCTAGGAAACGCTACTAATGTGTGTGTAGGATTAATTGTCTACAGCATATAAATGGTCGTACAAATAATAAATGCGACAAAAGACTACAAAGTTTATATTATGATATCTTTGTGAAGTACAAAAGGCCGAATGCAGTTGAATAAAATGAATCACTCGGCTAGATCAAAAGACAAAAGGATCTTATCCGGAATACAATAAACAAACTAAATGATAACACCCAGAATAGGTGAGCATTGCAGTATCAATGGATGCGCTGGAACTATGGAAGCTCGTATGGTAAATGTTGGAAGTCTGAAAAGTTTTCCCTGGTGGCTATATGTCTCGGAATGGCCTAGAAACTGTCCCAAATGATGTGCCCCGCTCTAGTTCTCAGTCCTGGTAAATGTCGGACCCCTCTGCTGATGGGTTTGGACCCCGGATGGATCCCCCTAGGGGAATGCACCCCTCTCTCACTGGAAAAAAGTTCCCTAGTTATTCCACCATCGGAATCAGTTGAAATGTGTCTCAAAATGACCACCTTAGTCTACTGGGAAATGGGTCAAAAGGGTTTCCCTGAATATGGCCTGATGCTCGCTCGGGAACCCTGAAAGTATCTGCCAAAAGTGTTGCACTTTCAAGTCTGTAAAATGCGCCCTAGATGATTCCTCTGTCAGAATCTGGCGAGGAACTAGGCAAAAGATGTGCCTTGCCTTCCTCTCAAATAGGTCGGAGGGAAATCTTGGAATTCTCCCTGGATGGGACAAGTCGATCCCCTAAACCTCCTCAGGAGTTACGCCCTCACCCTGGATGAATGCGCCCTTGTTGTTGAACCCTACGTAACCGTTGTTGAAGAATGATGGAAGACCTGTGTGATCTTCCTGGTGACTAGGGTGTGTCTTTCAACACCGAAATCAGCCAATTGGTGTCTTCCTCCTGGAATCCACTGAACTATCTCTCCTGAGATGCACCTCTCTCCTCAATGACAAGTCATAATCTGCATAATGATGAATTAGGTCGCTGACTCTTCTCTTATAGCTTTCCAAAACCCTAATTCGTTGTTGATCTTTTCCCTCCAAGTGACTTTTACTTTATTTTATTATTCAATCACTTAATTAATTAATTAATTAATTAATCATTTTACCTCTAAAAAGTTATTTATCCATCCTTATGGCTTCTCCGGCCACTGAAAGTCACTTCTCATCATCTTATCTTGTAGTGCTCTTCTTCCTGATTCCGATGAGCTATTACACTAAGAGGTTTCTCCAAGTAATATGCCCATTATGACCTTCTTAGTGAAATTAATTAAGATATGACCAATAATAACTCAAAATTACGGGAATCGACAGAATGCAATGAAACCAAAACCAAGTTGTGCGGAATGGATCTTGATGATGAAAGATGCAAGTCGGGCCAAATAAAACCCATCAATATCTCTCGAACTCTCTGTCACCCCTATTTGGCTACTCTGGTAGGCATAGCACTCTGTAAAGTTATAATGTCCCAAAATGGGGACATTACAAAGATGGCGAGCCTATGAGCCACTATATCAGTGCACATTGTGTGCCTGGTACTCAGAAGCATAGCGGCAAAGTCGGTATAAGAGATGTATGTGACTTACCTTTACGGACTATCCTCTACACCATCATGCACATGGCAGAGAGTGCAGCTCCCCATATGGCTCTTCGAAGCTATTTCCAGTATGCGCTGGAATGTATGGAGCCCTGAGTTTTCAACTAGTGTGATAGGGTTCTCAGAAGCATGAAAAAACAGTTGACCAAGTGCAGGAGTGGTGACCTGAAACAGTTCAGTTACGAATCGATTTTGGTGTCCTTCCTAGAGAGGGTTCCATCCTTACTCTTGAAGGTAGAGTGAGGTATACCTGTCCCACATGATCCAAGAATAAAGAGGTGGGTCGACCTCATGGCACAGCATGTGACTGGTCCTATCATCGGGTATAATGATGTTTTCTTTGATTGGTTGAGGACCCAAATGCTTATGGTAGATGACTACGCATATGTCGGCTTAGACTTCTGAAATGATCCAGACTTGGTTCTTCCTGAGGGTTCTCAATGGGGGAACATAGGTAAGAAGTACATTTTGTTTTTATAATGTTTTTGTGATTTTTAATATAAAAAAAATTATGTTCTTTTTCGATGACTAATCAAAAATCTCCTTGATGATGCAAATGTGGGACCTCATCGACCTCCAGGTTCATCCCCCATCTAGAGGTGAGAGGAAAGAGTCGATGTAGTAGGATTAGTTTCTATTCACTACGAAGCTATATAACAAAACTTGGAGGGGTTGACGATGGACATCCAGGATGCCTCTATCGACAATATCCTAAGGCGTTATCAGCGCCACACAGTGGGCATATATGCTTCCTTCGGTTGACTTCTCCGTAGAGTAGCACGGGTAGTTGCATGTTATAGCGAGCAGCATCCTTGATGCTATATTTGTATATGAAGCCAAAATGTGATTGGATTTTATAAATTTCTCAAATGTTTGTCTAACACATAATTAGCTAAAGCATTTGTTAATGTATTTAGACATCTAGGAATGTGTTGATATTCAATGTAATCAAAATGACGTTCCAAAAGGCAAATTCGTAAATATACCTTTAATAACGTAGGAATTCGAATGGAGTAGACGTTACTCAACTGTATGACTAATAACTGTGAATCGAGTCATACAACAAGATGACGGATTCCTAGAGACACAACGACGGTCAATAATTCGATGACTTCATTATATTCCGCGATATTGTTAGTTGCAAGAATGAGTAAAAAACCATGTAAACTAATCAATTCATCCGTAGGTGCATAGATTGCCCAAGCAGCGGATGTTAGGTTCTGAGTACTGCGACTAACGCCATCAGTGAAGCCAACGTAGGGTAGCGAATACACCGACATCTGGAAATCAAGCACAACGCAAGGTAAGCAACTGAAGGTCAAAACCAAACAACGAAAAAGCACACAAGAGTATGATACACTAAAAGTACAAGCACTCATGCAAGAATGACTTAAGCATAGTACTTCTTTAAGTAAAGCCCATTTTTGGGCTCACTCAAAGGGATTCCATCATAATCAACTAGCTCATAAGCTCCCTTCTCCAACACACGTTTGACAATGTAAGGACCTCGCCACATGGCCTCGAATTTACCAGCCCCTAGCAAGTCACGATTTTGTTCATAAAGAAGAACTAGATCACCTTCAGAAAAAACATGTGGCTTGACATGCTTGTCGTATTGGGCTTTAATACTTTTCTTCTGAGTTTCATGAACTAGAGCGGCATCGCGACAGGTTTCGTCTAGTTGCATTAAATACATAAGATGTTCTTCTTCGGCAGAGGTATTGGGGAGAAGTTCAATGGCCGGTTTCAAAGACAGTATTTCACATTCAATCGGTAAGATAGCCTCGATACCATAAACTCGTTGGAAAGGTGTAAATCTCGTAGCAAATTTAATGGATGTCTGATAGGCCCATAATGTTGAGAACAACATCGTGTGCCAACTTGTCTTATGAATTCTTATCATTCGTCGAAGCATAGTAATGAGAACTTTGTTGATTGTTTTAACCTGGCCATTGGCCTGTGGATAATAGGGGGTTGAATTTTCATGGAGAAGACCCAACTTTTCAGTAAGTTCAGACATCATAAAATTTCGAAGATGGCTACCGTGATCAGTAACGATAGCTTGAGGGACACCAAACTGAGTAATCAGGTGATTGAATATGAACAATGTTGTGGTTTTCCCGGTGTTGTCAAATGTAGGCATCGCCTCGGCCCATTTAGTGAAATAATCCACAGCTGCAATGATGTATCCATGCCCCTCGGCCGAGTGAGGGTTACATGTCATGAAGTCAATGCCCCATTTGGCAAATGGACCAATGGAAACTACAGGATGTAAGGGAGCAGGATGAGATATTATCTTGTTATTGTAATTTTGGCAAGCATGGCATTTCTGAACAACAGTGATGCAGTCCTTAAACAAAGAAGGCCATAAATAACCCGCACATAAGATCTTTTGGGTAGTGGCATACCCAGACATATGACTGCCACATGCTCTGGAGTGACATTCATTCAAATCTTTCTCACCTTCATCGTAAGTGAGACATCGTTGAAAAATAGAGTCAACGCCGCGGCAATAAAGAGTGTCACCAAGAATGATGTATTGGCGGACTTAATATTGTATACGATGACAATCTGTACTAGATAAAGAGGGCCGGAAAGTTTGAGTCTAGAGATAGATAATAATATCTCTGTACCATACGTCATTAGAACTGATCAGAAAAAGGGATTTGTCAGGCAAGCAATCCTCTGTCACATTTTTTGTCTCAATATTGGGAAGGTCACATATCAGTTCAACGAAAACCAAAGATTTCTTAGACTTAGCGCGTTCAAATTTTAAGTCGAACTCCTAGAGGGTCATTATCCATTTGGAATACTTGCCCCCTAGCAATTTTCAGGTGAGAATATGTTGCATGGGGTTACAATCGGAAATAACAGTGGTTTTGTGTAATAAGATATAATGACAAAAACGTTGGACAACTTGAACAGTGATGCACAAGCATCGCCTTCAAATTCAACAGTGTACACATGGAGGCAGACGAATGACATCTCAGCAATGACAGAATTTCAAATCAAGCATTTAACTCAGAATTTAATGGGTTGTTGAGATTTATTTTTTTGTAACAGCATTTTAAAGTGTAACTTGTTTGTAAAGTCTTGAAGGACTGTAAGAACTGCAGATATGGAGTGTCGACTCTATCTGGCAATAACTAGTAGTTATTGTAATAGGACAAAGTAGGTAATAGCTTTGAATTTGAAACGATAGATTTCAGAACAGGACGAGAGAGCTCGTGGAGCGGTCCTTAGATAGTTTTTCAATATTGTAATAGAATATAATAGATAGATAGAACAGAGAGACCAGTAGAACAGGGTAAAGTAGCAAAAGCACTATGTATTTTGTTTTTTTCATGAATGAATAGAGCAGACAAAAATTGTCCCAAATCCTTGGACTGCGTTCATTTCATGTGTGATTGAGTGAATGTATTATGTTTGTATGATTTTTTACAGTTCATTTCATGTATGAGTGTTCGAGAGATTAACTGTATGATTTCGTGACGAAGTTGGTTGAGTTTCAATTGTTTCTCTTCTGACACTTGTATGCAAGGTGTGCATATCGAACGTAAGGGGTGTGTCGACTGAGTCCTGGATTGATTCAGAGAAGTTCAGAGAGAATAGGAGAAACTCATACCAAGTTCAAGGTGTGCACAGTGTAAAGAAGCCAATAAACTTCGAAGAACCAGCGTAGAAGGATGCCAGGTGGGCAAGAAGTGTTTTCTTCTCAAGAAAACCCTTCGAACTGAGTTATTCAAAATCCTGAGAATGCAAGGAGTGCGTGGGAGATCGAAATCCTTTCAAGGGATAAAGATCAGAAGAGATAACACTTTACATAAGTGTTAGCGAGATCCGGGAGTTGAACTCTCAGGAGAAACGAAGGTTGAGTCTTTGAACTCTGAGAAATCTTCTAAGTCTAGAAGAAGGTGGGAGTTCAGGAGGGAGAGCACAGCGGTCGTAGATTAGTTGCAGAGGAGAAGATTTGGACCATCGAAACCCACGTCCAGATAGCAAGAACTGAGCACAGGAGGAAAACAGATCTGATTCATTGGATCTGGTGTGTGGACCAACAGTCGTTGGATCTGAAGGAAGGTGCACGAGACAAGTTCCAACACCATCAGAACCGTCCATCGGGAGGGACGCATGGAAAACGATCAGCATTTCGCTGACTTGCGACTCAAGGAAGTCAAAGGGAAGATTTGTGAAATCCGCAAAACATGAAATCGCGAAAAGATCCTAACCACTGATTGAGGAGAGATATGAACCATTGATTGTCCAGGGAGAATTTCAGCATTTCGGGGATCGAGAGAATAGAGGAGAAGAGCCTTTCAACTTCGCAATACGCGAAGTCCCGATACACGAAATCACGATTAAATCCAGGGCGTTGGATAGGAAGATCCATGAACCATTGATCTAGCGTGGTCAAGGTTTCAGAGATTCGATCATCGGGAGAACCGAAAGTGGAGACTTTCCCAAAGTTGCAAAAGGTGAATCGGTGACTAAATCTGGATCGTTGGTTAGCAGAGGATCTGGAGCCGTCGGATCTTCGCTAATCGGAGATTTGGAAGGGAAGGAAGGATCGTTCGTTGGTTCTCCAAATCGTGAGATCCCAAAATATTTGGGAGCTGGGACCCAGTTCCTAGAGGAAAGTCATGCTGAGTGCATAGGGGAGAGAGGTAGTGCTTGCTAGGCCCCTAGTCGGGTTTTGGAGGTCGGAGCGTTAGAGTGGCACCAGACTTACATTTTCGAAATAATGAAACACGACGCGCCTTTTGGTTTAGGCTCGTGGTCATGGGTAGTGGTCACGTGGAGGAGGAGGCTCAAGCTTGGTGCATGTTCGCATGGGCCAGGTTTCTAAAAGGACTGTGGATATTTGTTTGTGGGATTCCAGCAGGGAATCGAAAAGCTGTTCCAACTCAGTTTAGTAAAGATCCAGTGACCGGGAGGTCGGCAGACCCTGCTAAGGTAGGGGGGCTACATCAAAAAGTGGCCAAGGCCAGTTTCTCCACCTGTAGGTATTTGGTCTCGATAGTCATAAGACTCTGACTCAAATAGTAGATCACATGTTTGTCATGTGAATCATCCTCTTGGACTAAGACCATGGAAATGGTAGAGTCTGAAGCAGCTAAGTAGAGGAAGTAATCCTGGCTATAGTCAGGGGGAAACAGTGATGGTGTATGGGTTAAGGCAAGTTTCAAAACTTCGAAGGATTTGTTTGCAGTATCGTCCCATACGAACTCGTAACCTTTCTTGAGTAGCCGAGTGAATCCTTTCGTCAATTAGCATAATTGGGGATGAAACAACGTAAACAGTTTGCCTTCCCTTGCAAACTTTGGAGTTGGCATAAAGTGGAAGGAGGAGGTAGATTAAGGATAGCCTAAACCTTCAAGGGGTCTACTCAAATCCCGTGTATCGACACGATAAAACCAAGCAGTCAACTGAACTCCACACAAAAAATGCAATTGTGTGGGTTTAAGAGGATATGATAATAATGACAACGTACGAAAATGGCCTTCAAATGTGTCAGGTGATCTTGGTGACGCATGGAATGCGTCGATAGATCGTCAAGATAGGATTTCACAATATGTTTAATATCATGGAAAGCATAAGACATAGCGCGTTGAAAAGTCGTGCCAACATTCTTGAGACCAAAGCGTAATTTCCGGCAGGCAAAGGTCCCCCAAGGAAAAATAAAAGCGGTCTTGTGTTGGCCCGTGGGTAAAATATTAATTTGATTATAACTGGAGAAACCATCCATCAAAGAGAAGATTTCATTGTCGGCACAGTCGTCAACGATCTGTTCAACGAAAGGCGTTGGGTAATTATCCTTAGGACAAGCTTTATTTATGTCCCTATAATCTACATAGACACGGATGGTACCTTGTTTCTTATTCACCGGAACTAGATTGTATACTCAATCAATCAAAGCCACAGGATAGATAAAGCCAGCTTTAAGAAGTTTTTCAACTTCAAGCTTGATAGTAGCAGCTTTGCGTGGATGCACTGGGCAAAGTCTCTGTCGAACAGGTTTAGTGTCTGGGTATGTCTTAATCTCATGTAGAACGATATCAGGATCGATACCTAGCGTCTCTTTGTAACTACAAGCGAAAACATCGTGGAATTCCTGGAAAATGGATTTATACGTGTGGACGTCATATGTAGAACAAGAGGCCCCAATATGAACATTATCCACGACTTCGGGTTTAATGGATATGTCGAGAGGGACAGTAGGTGAAATGTTGTTCAAGTTCCCTTCGTACAAGACATCGTGTGTTGACTTAGGAACTGAAGAAATAACAAAAACGGTCGACGGAGTCGAAATCCGCTGGTAGCTCTCTATGGTATCACGTTCTAGGAAGAGAATGGAGCGATGATGCCCATCGTCCTAGGGAGTGTCTTCCATAGACATGACAGACATGATCATCTCGTCCATAGGAAAAATCACGTGAAACGGATCGGGAGATGAATCACAAAGAGAAGGAGAGGAGGGGGGTGTCGATTGAATAGCTTGGTAAGCGGATTCGACCGGACTTAAAGGCATCTTGTCGCCATAACGAAGGTAATCACCAGGGTTAGGTACTACCCATGGGTCATATGATGCAGGGGTTTCACAAACAGTTGTGGATATTGTTAATGTTTAAGCCATTATTATAGTTCTTTGCATTTCATTAAATAACAATAGCATAATACAAGATCACTGAGAAATACACAATCACAAGAGACACAGTATTTATCTTGGGAAAACCTCTAGGGGAAGAAAACCCAGCAAAACTTCCTTATTATAGATAGCCAATACAATGCCAAGAGATAACTCAAACTAAAACAGAAGTTCCTCTCCCAAAGATGCACCACTCTCTCTCCTTCTTCTCTAACTGCAATTCTGAAACTTGTCTCTCAAATGAGCAAGTGAGTTGCATGTCTAAGTGAGGCGCTAGCCTCCTTATTTATACAAGACTGGCACGTGTGAAGTGTCTCTTCACTGGCAGGGCCGACTTCTCCAACTGGGTGGTTATAACCACCTTTAATATATTTCAGGGCCTCTTTAATGTCTTCTGGGGCCAACTTCTTATTTTGCATATTACAATCATCTTTTGGCCAATCCGCAAAAGGGGATTTGGTCCTTTATAATAACCGACATGATCAATCCGCAATGGGGATCGATCCAATGAATAATATATCAAATAATAATAATAATACACTTTGCAATTACATTATTTTAACACCCCCCCTTAACAAGAAGGGTATTCTTCAGCAGCATCATGCGAGAGAGAGAGGCCTTTATCATCAACAGCATCAAGTGGGTGAGAGGATAACATCATCAATATCATCTTGGAACACTGACTGGCGTATCTATAAATCATCGGATTCTTCATCGGCAGCATCGTCAATCTCAAAGGAATGCAATCATCATCTGCATCAATATGTATTAGTGTAAAACTGATATATCATCATCATCATCACAGCATGAGGCTGGCTCATCATAATAATACTAGACCAGTTTTACGTCATAGCTATCCAGCCGGAAGCACAGTTCTAGTCTCATCCCATCGTTTTTCTTTACGTCACAGTTGTCAAGCTGGAAGCAAGATGCTCGTCCTGCTTTACGTCACAACCATAGGGTCGAAAGCGGGATACTAGACTGGCTTTACGTCACAGTTATCCAGCCAGAAGCTCAGTGCTAGTCTCATCTCATCATCTTGCTTTACGTCACAACCATCCGGTCGGAAGCAAGGTACTCGTCCTACTTTACGTCACAACCATCAGGTCAAAAGCAGGATACTAGATTGGCTTTACGTCACAGCTATCCAGCAGGAAGCAAAGTACCAGTCACATCATCATCTTGCTTTACGTCACAACCATATGATCGAAAGCAAGGTACTCATCCTTCTTTACATCTCAACCATCAGGTCAGAAGCAGGATACTAGACTGGCTTTATGTCACAACTATCCAGTCGGAAGCACAGTACTAGTCACATCACATCATCTTGCTTTACGTCACAACCATCAAGTCGGAAGCAAGAGATGTCTCATCACAGCAACTACTCCCCCTTTCGACGAAGGTCCTTTCAGACTATACGAAGCTTATCTCGAAAGTGCTTAAACTTTACACGAGATAGAGGCTTAGTCAACACATCAGCAACCTGTTCATCC
>ML794696.1:36815-49301 GCA_009831015.1 Picea engelmannii
TACAGTGTGGCATCAATCAACTCTGACGAAGTGTCGACCAGTAGCATCAGCTTCGCTTCCATGGGTGTATTCATGAGCTTGCACTCCAACATGTCGAATCTCTTCAAGATTTCGACTGCATACTTCCCTTGGTTAAGGAAGATCCTCTCATGACTCTGCCATACCTCAAGACCTAAGAAATAATGCATTAGGCTAAGGTCTTTCATTTCAAATTATGAGGCAAGTCTCTTCTTACATTCAGTGATGAGATTTTCTTCTCTAGTTAAGAATAAGTCATCCACATATAGTAGTAATATTACTGGTTCATCATTCATGACCTTGAAGTAGAGGTTAGAGTCTGCTTTACTCTTGGTAAAGCCTAAGCTCGTCAAGAAACTGTCTATACGGCCATACCAAGCTCTAGGATCTTGCTTCAATCCGTATAAGGATTTCTTCAATCTGCAGACATGAGACTTCATGTCTTCAATCTCAAATCCTTGAGGTTGCTCTATATACACTTCCTCTTCGATGACATCGTTTAGGAAAGTTGTCTTCACGTCCATCTAGTTCAGCTTCCACTTCATCTTAGCTGCAAGAGCTATGATAGTTCTGATCAAAGTGTATCTAGCTACAGGAGTGAATGTCTCTTCATAGTCAATGCCTTCCTTTTGAGAAAAGACATGAGAAACAAATCTTGCTTTATACTTCTCAATACTTCCATCAACAGTATGTTTTATTTTGAAGAGCCATTTGGAGGACACCACATCTTTACTCTTCGGTCTGGGAACTATTTCCCATACTTTGTTCTTCATTATGGATTGGTATTCCTCTGTCATGGCATCTACCCATTCTTTCCTCTGAATGGATTCTTCAAAGCAGGTAGGCTCCTCCTCTAGAAGATCGCACATCAAAGTCGTATAACTGGAGAATGGCTTTGGTCTTTTCACTTGTCTCGTGGTTCCTTCGAGAACACCATACTTCTCTCCATCTTGAATAAGCTCTCTAACCCAAGCTGGATTCCTTTTATGGAGGATCGTCATCTGAGGAGGTTCTTGAACTTATATCAGGTCATGATATTCTAGTGATTCCTCATCAGGGGAAGTTACAACTTCCCTCACTGGTTCAGCAGCTCTGGGAACCTCCCTCACTGGTTCTGCAGTATAGGGGATTACAGGTTCCTCTTCATATACTTCTTCAAGCTGGCATCTTCTTGATTTCTTAAGTGTTGCATCTTCATCAAAAGTCATGTCCCTGCTAATCTCAATGTGACGGTGACCTAGTATATAAATTCTGAAGGCCTTGGAAACCTCACAGTATCCCACAAATATTCCCTTCTTTCATGAAGGTTCCAACTTGTTTCTCTTCTCTTTCGGTATATGAATAAATATTGGGCAGCCAAATATTTTGAGATGGCTTACCTCTGGCTTATTTCCGGTGAACATCTCTTCCGGGGTCTTGAGCCCAAGTGCACTATGGGATAATCGATTTTGCACATATACAACTGCCATTGTTGCTTCTGCCCATAAGCACATAGGAATACCTTGATCATGGATCATAGTCTTCACAACTTCCATTATTGTTTTGTTCTTTAGTCCAGCTACACCATTTTGTTGGGGATTATAGGGAGTAGTGAGTTCCCTCTTGATCCCAGCATCTTTGCAGAAGTTCACAAACTCTTTCGATGTATATTCTCCTCCATTATCTGACCTGAGTATCTTAATCTTTCTTTCAGAAAGATTCTCTATCAAGGCTTTAAATTCCTTGGACTTACTGAACACTTCATCTTTAGATTTCAAAAAATATATCCAAGTATTACAAGAATAATCATCAATAAATGATACATAATACACATACCCACTAATGGAGGATGATGGCATTGGGCCACATACATCTGAATGATTGAACTCTAGGACTCCTTCTACCTTGTTGTCTTTCTTCGGAAACGGGTTCTTGATGTTCTTCCCTTATGCACATCCATTTCATACGCATTCATGGTCACCTTTGAGTTCTGGTAAACCTGTGACTGCTTTGCATATGTATGGTAGCACCTTGTAGTTGATGTGAGATAATCTTCTATGCCAAAGTTCACATGAGTTTTCAATGGCGTGGGTCAGGGCAGCCTCTGAGTGACCCTTTAGTTTATACAAGCCATTTTCTTCACTTCCAATGATGATTGCTTCATTTAGGGTTTCTCCTTTAGCCCACATAAGAACTTCTCCATCTATAAAGGAAAATCTGAAGCCTTTCTTTTCTAAGGCTGAAATGGAGAGTAGGTTCTTGGTCAAACCTGGTACATATAGTACATCCTTCATCTTCAATGAATTTCCTGAATTCAATTTGTGGTTTGATTCTCCCACTCCCTTGGTGGCATATTGGTAATCATCTCCAAGTGTCACTTTCTGAGAAAACTTATTTTCTAAGATACAAGAGAGAATGTTTCTTTGTCCCGTCATGTGCTTGGAGGCACCASTATCAATGAGCCACGTGTCCTCTCCAGGTGTTACCAATCCTRAGAGGGGYGAGATTAAGACATGGTCTTTGATCTGCTCTCTTATCATCTTTGCGGGTGGCTCTTCATCTTCGGCTACATGGGCATGGTGCCTCTTATGTTTTCGCTTGTCTTCTTCTCRTCTTGCTGGACAAAACTTCGCAATATGTCCCATCTTGTCACAATGATAGCATTGTATAGATGAGTAGTCCCTTTCCTTTCATTGTCCCTTCTTCTGAAATCTCCTTGGATGAGATTCTTTATGATTGAATTTGTTTGATTGTTGAGGCTCTTTATGAGTCTCCTTTTGGAAGTAGGGTTTCTTCCTTCCTCCTTTGGTGTGAGTAGCTAGGGCTTAATCATCATCTCTTGCTAGTAACACTTCACGATTCACTACTCTTGTTTCTTCTTGGATGCATTCTTCCCATAAACTATCAAACTTCAGTTTTTCCATTCTGACACATATCGTTTGGATGAATGCATCCCAAGGTCTTGTGAGACCATTTAGGGTAGTCATTATGAGTTCGTCTTTGTCTATGGTATTTCCAATCGCTTCTAACTATTCTTTGAATTCTAAGATTCTAGAGAAATATTCTTGAATTGTTTCTCCTTTCTGCATCCTTGTATTCTTTAGTTGAGTTCTTAGATTCATCTTTTGGTTTATGTTCTTTCCTTCATACAGTCTGGTCAAGGCATCAAACATCTATTTCGGAGTCTTCTTAGATGACACATAAGGAATTAGGTGGTCTTTGATTGAATCTGCAATGATTCTTTTGGCCCTGATTGTGTCCTTTTGATGTTTTGCCTTTTCTGCAGCATCGACGGGTTCCGGCACTTCTTCTTTGACGAATCTTGCTAAGTCGTTCTCTTCAAGAATGAGGCCAATCCTATACTTCCAAGCACAGAAGTTTTCTACTCCTTCTAGCTTGTCAACAAGCTTAACGCTTGCAGACATCGTTTACCTGGAGCTAGGAAAATGACCGAAAAATGAAAGTGTTCAAAATCAAAATATGAACTTACTAAGAGGTGTGCTTGGCTGAGGTGAGTAGCCTGGTTTGTTTGGATCTAAGAAAATCAACTTTTGCTCCTCCAAACTTGATCTGCGGATTTATGGACTGGTGCTTCTAGTTTTCTAGTACCTCTGGTACTCTGTTACTTCTAGTACTTCTGGTACACTAGTTTTTTGGTACTTCTGGTACTTTGTGAAACTAAGGTTTCACTTTCCGGGAGATCCATCCACTGAAAAGGTGCGCTGAGAGTGTCAAAGTGATCCTTGGGGGAGGGTGCACTTTTCTAGGTGGTTTTAGGGCTGAAAGGCTTCACCATCAAAAAAGCCCTAATTTACATGTACGGCAACAGTGACGTTTTTCACTCTTGTGAAAGATGCTCTCTTCATCTTGGCTCTGATACCATGTTAATGTTTAAGCCATTATTATAGTTATTTTCATTTCATTAGATAACAATAGCATAATACAAGATCACTGAGAAATACACAATCACAAGAGACACAGCATTTATCCTAGAAAACTCTCTAAGGGAAGAAAACCCAGCAAAACTTCCTTATTATAGATAGCCAATACAATGCCAAGAGATAACTCAAACTAAAACAGAAGGTCCTCTCCCAAATATGCGCCACTCTCTCTCCCTCTTCTCTAACTACAATTCTGAAACTTGTCTCTCAAATGAGCAAGTGAGTTGTATGTCTAAGTGAGGCGCTAGCCTCCTTATTTATACAAGACTAGCACGTGTGAAGTGTCTCTTCACTGGCAGGGCCGACTTCTCCAACTGGGTGGTTATAATCACCTTTAATATATTTCAGGGCCTCTTTAATGTCTTATGGGGCCGACTTCTTATTCTGCCTATTACAATTATCTTTTGACCAATCCGCAAAAGTGGATTTGGTCCTTTATAATAACCGACGTGATCAATCCGCAATGGGGATTAATCCAATGAATAATATATCAAATAATAATAAGAATACACTTTGCAGTTACATTATTTTAACAGATATCATGTTAATAGAGGCAACAAAAGGAGGAGGAATATCGGGTGGTGGGATTGGAAAAGTACCCATCAAAGTTGAATCTTTCAAAAGATCCACTCTGACATTCTCGTAACTAGGAGGTGTCTTCGAGATAAAAGGAACGTTGCTAGTACGGGAATCGGAATTAAAGAAGACCAGTTGGTCAATAGTAACGACCTTTCCTTGGTGCGGGAAACGTAGCACACGGAAAAGGATAGACACGACTACACGCATGGAATCAATCCAGCTACGGCCAAGTAGAAGGTTATAATCAAGAGGTGCATCGAAGACCTCAACCTCGACGTTGACTGATTTACCTTCCAACGTAATAGACAACGACGGAAGAACACTATAGGGTCTAAAACCTGTACCATTGAAGGCCTTAAGTGTATTGTCTGATTCGGTGGGGGTAGGAGAGCCAATGGCTTTCCAACAAGTAACAGACATAACGCAAGTCAAGGCTCCTTCGTCAATAACAGTTCTACAGATATTCTTGTTTTCAACAACAACTTGGATCTTAAATGTTAGCTGAGGAGGAAGCCTTGGAATGTGATCTTCCAAGTCAAAGATTATTAAATTAGTATCTGTGGGATCAATTCCACCAATGGCCTTTAACAGTGTCTTCTATTGAGCGGGACAACTTTGAAGGAATTCGATAGCTGACATCGCGGAGGGTGCTTGCGCAAGATCTTCTACAATACTGTAGTTTTGGGCAGCACGGGCATGAAGATTGAATGTAGACTTTCGAACAACGCTCTTGGGAGGAGGGCGAAGAACTGTATCAAGACCCGATCTTTCGAGATGAAGAGGATCGTTGGGAGGTGAAGTTGGGGGAGAAGGTTGAACCAACGAAGGTGGTATATCATCAACTTTATCTTTTAATGGAGAGTAATCTTTGGCCCGAGTTGCGACTGCAACTTCGTTCTTTTTAGAATCACCAGTACACATAAGGACATAAGAGGAGGTAGAAGGAGAAGCCTGGTCATGAATGACCAGTTGGGCTTGTTGTTGAGAAGGGAAAGGTTGTGACAAAATGGTAGGTGTAGAAGGCTTTCCGGTTCCTTGGAGGAACTTAGTAACCTCAGCGCGTCATGGACAATCTTTCGTGTAATGATCGTCACCACAAATAAGGCAAGAGTAATGAGGTTTACGTTTATCTTTCTCATCAACGGTCTGCGTTTTGGTTTTATTAGACTGTGGATTATTATTCTTGCCCTCCTTATTCTTACCCTTCACTTTCTTTTTATTTTGGTTCTTTTCGGCAGGTGTGGATTGAACAGAATTAACCTCAGCAATCTTCCCGGTGGAAGCAGTAGGAGTAGGAGTATTTTGTGCATTAGAATTATTAGATTTTGGATTGGTGTGACCGGCATGTGTGGACTGGGCCTCAGCATGAAAGGTGTCAATCACACTATTAGAAACATGGGAGGTTGCTCGAGGTGTTGGGGTAGGGTTTGTGGAAGGACGAGAAGCGTCAGGGATTAAATAGTAAAATGTTCCCATTTGCGAATAAACAAGATCTAGATACTAAGCACGACTAATCGCCTGCTCTTCAGTGACAACACCGCCCATGGAAACATCACAAGCAATAGGTCCAATGAGTGATTTGGTAAACCACTCAGCCAATAGTTGATCGGGAAGAGGAACTTTGAACAAACGTCGTCTCCTCCTCCACTCATGGATGTGATCAGAAATATGAGTGGACAAGGATTGTTTAAAAGAACTCAAAATTTTGGTTCTCGTCTCATATTGAATTGGCAACTGGTAATGTGTCAAAAAGGTCATGGTTAGGGTGTTAAAGTCGTTGAAGAATCCTCACAGTAACTCGATGTACCATTTTGTTGTCGAACCCGTGAGAGTTCGTTGGAAAAGTCGTAATCTGGTGGAGTCATCCATCAAGGAGTTGGATGAACACCACAGATGAAAAGTCATAACATGATTATTCGGGTCCTCTCATGCTCGACTGTCAAATTTAGGAATGTCAGATGGTAGTTTGGTCGGTATGACGGGCCAATAAGGAGAGTGTAAAATAAGATCATTCAAAATCCTAGAAAGATCCGGTAAATCCAAAGTGGCTAGAAAAGGAAACTATCGGTTCACTTGCGGAAACTGGTAGTTTTGAGGGGGAAACCCCATCGGGATACCAGTAGGACCATAAGCAGTCTGCAAATAATTAAACAGTCCTGACAGATTAGGTTGTGGAGGATTTGGAGGCAAATAGCCCACAAGGTTGGGTTGATTAGGGATGTTCCCTTGGAGAGGAACATTAGATTGAAAGTTTGGACCCCAAGTGGGATTCAAAGAACCTGGATACGGTTGACCTAGGTTAGGGGGTACAAAAGCATTGACTTGAGGATGTTGCCCCCCAGATGGTTGTATATTTCCTTGGAAATGAAGATTCCAAGGTTGAGATTGTAACACAGCTACATTATGTCCATAAATTGGATTATGGACTCCAACTTGAGGTTGCCCACCAAGTTGAGGTTGTGCCCCAAATTGAGGTTTCCCCTCGGCTTGAGGTTAACCTACAACGAGAATCTGAAAACAAGAAGTGACAGAAATACTGGTGCCTCCAACTGGATTGGAGCCACTGGGGCCAAATCCTCCAAGCAAAGGTGGAGGAGGAACATAAGGCCCTCCGAAGAGAACCTGGGAAGGTATAGGAACAAAACCAGTAGCGGCATTATACCCAGGGGGAACAAAAATTCCAAACCCTCTGGATGGATTTTGGGTAGGGATAGAAATGGAAGGGTTCAAAGCATTGTACCCAGGAGGAAGTGATGGATTCAGTCTAAGCGGAAGCGATGTCCCAATAGAAGCTTGGGAGATCACTATATGTCATGTATGAATAGTTGTAGCTTGTGGGACCATAGTAGAATGGGCCATCTAGAGAGTAGGAATCGAGTGAAAACCAATCAACAATTGGTCTGGAACGGTGGTGACACTACTGGTATTACCAGTAAAATGGTCTAAAGGTATCGTATAGGCAACAGACGTCTCAGGCACTTGCAATGACATAGGTGGATCAGGACTCGCTCCTAGGTTGTCATAAAGATTACGCACTGTCAAAGGGACGGAACTGGGATTAGAAGTTCTGACAATGTGACGTGGGGTCCTAAATGATTCACTTTGAGAAAGTGGATCTTCTACTCCAGGTCCTGCGTTAGGTCCAATGGGTATTCTAGTATTATCAACAACAACAATTTCCCCAGACGAGTTCATCCAAAGTATACGTGCATCTGGTCTAAGAGGGGGAAGTTTGAATGCCTCTAAAGAGTCCGAAACAATTCAAAATCCTGCTAAAGAGTGTGTGCTCCCAACCTCAAAAGCTACTTCGTTGTTAACTACTCCCTCAGGAGAGCCTTCCGGTGAGTTAGGAAGCAAAGGTTGGTAACCTTCCGGATCTTCCGGGGGTAGCCCTTGCATCCTACGTGAATGGCGTGGAGGGTCGATGTTGGCCGAACCAAACAAAGAACGAAAAAAGTCTATGGCCAACTAAGGAAACAACTCGCTAATAAAATCTAGAAATCAAACCAAGCAAACAAACCTTCTTACTCTGAAGTCACTAGTTGGTGATGAAATCCAACGTCGCGAAATCAAAACAGGAAGGGGCTGGGATAAACGGGTGGAAAAGTTACGTTGATGACCTGCTTAACGGACTTACACCCTAGTCCAAGCTCCCACACATAATCGTGGGTATACCCTCCAAGGAGCCCGAGTGAGTTTGGCCAACATCAATTCCAGGTACCGTGAAGACTTGCCCCTCCACAGTCACCTCGTGTAAAAACCCTAAGAGAGATAGGCTATTAAGGTTACCAACTACAACAGTGATGCCTAGGGAAACAGTGGACAGTCTGATCCATGCGCAAAGGCAGGGTATCTAGCCCGAAATCAACTCAAAAGACTTCCACTCATAATTGTGAGTATACCTTCAAGTGACCCCCATAATACGCACAATCTCTACACCAAGACCAACAAAGCAAGGTGAGTAACTTTGCCAGTCTTAATGCGACCTCAGGTTTGACCCTTGTGTGAGAAGGGCTTCCCAGGATAAAATGTAGCAATTGGATTTGAAACTCTCCCTATCACAAGATATTATTGTGTGTTTTGATACTTTGGAGAGTGTGCCTTAAAACCTATTCCAAAGCGTTATCCTAGCTAATGTTGGTGAAAAAAATCCATAGAAAATAAAAGTTACTAATAAATTTTAAATTTACACTGTATTTTTAGAGGGTGTTGTTTACTCAAAAGGGAGACGGGAATGAAATTGATGATGTTGTGACCTTAACCCAATAAAATGCAAAAAGAGATGAATGTGCAATCTTTCAATTCATTGAACTCTAATTACACTAGGGCGAAGGTATTCTTTTGGAATACAAAAAGCTGTGAATTGCAATTTCTTAATTTCGAATGAACAAAATTCCAAATAATCATGAATTACAAATTTTCCAATTTCTTCTCTTTATAAATATTTCGAATGTAAAAATTTTCTTATGAGAGATTACTAAAAGAATAAATGAATTCAGTTCTTCCTTTCCAAGACAAAATCAGAGATGTGACAGTGAAAGGAAAATGTAATCCAAGAAAATCAAGACATTCTTCACACAATTCCCAAATCAAATTCGTAATATAGACAAAAATGAAAAAGACATGAAAAGATTTTGACCTAAGCAAGCAAAAAATGTTTCTTAATCAGCAAACAATCTGACAAACAGAACAAATCCAAAACTTGAAACAAACCAAAGACCCTTTCTCAAGCAAGCACCCAGATCAAGATCTGAGATTATATCCTTGCGACAATGAGCAAAAAGCAAAAACTTGCAAAGTGTAAAGAAAGACTTTCAATCACTGAAAACCAATCACAAGCAAGCCTTAAACTCAGGAATCAATCACACATGGGCATAAGAAGTTCACCTCGGGAAACTAAGGCAAATTTGGGTGGTAAAAGACAAAATGACTCACTCCATCAAAACCTACAGGAGTCGTCGCAGGCTAGGTATGGGACACAGTGCGACGAGCAAGGGTCGTCCCAAGCTACTAGCAGAGCATAATACGACATCGTCGCACTGAATTGGCTAAGAAGATAGCGACATCTCGAGGTCGTCGCAGGCTGCCAATAGGGTACAGTGAAACGATATCTGTAAATTTGAAAAAAATGGAAGAAAGACAAAAAATCTAAAGGAACTTCTAAACCCAGGGAGTCCAGATGGATCACCCACATACTCAGAGAATGAAAATTATTAGAGGAAGGTGGGCTAAAGGAAAAAATGGGAAGCAAAAAATCAAGAGGAGGTTGTATCCCCAGTATGGTCGCCAATTTTATTATGGGACTTATCGGTAAATGCGGACATAAACAGATCCACCTAGATCTAGAACAAAACAGAACAGAATATGACGCTTTCCCTAAGCTCTAATCATTGAATTTACTATTTAACAAGAGATAGACAACATATTGTTTAAATATCACTTCCTCTTGTCGTTGTTGTCCTAGCTCCACTCCAGTGCTCCTGTGATATTGAATCTGCAAGAGAACACAAGCCAACCAAAGTGAAAGCAATATAATATACTCAACGCGAACTTATGCATGTGATCAAGGAATCACACAATAAAACAAAGCAAGTTTTATGGGAAAGAAACATATCACTGTATTATATTAAAGTGAAAGTGGAGATTACAACCAAAGCCTTGATGTTGCAAGGTCCCCTTCCGATGACCCTTTGCTCCAACACACACGTTTGTTCCAATTTTGAATGAAGAAGATCCACAATGACTTGATGAAATGAAATGAAGCCCTCAAGCATGAACTGAAGTAGAATTCTTCATCCAATTCTTAGCCTATTCAATATTAATCTTGCTTGAATCAACCTTAGCCTTTTCCATGAGAAATCCCTCTTTATATAGAGCAAAGAGAGATGGTTGAAAAGATTAGGATGATCCCACCAAATCAGAGAAGCAAGTAGGATCTCAACCATACGGAGGCCACCTCATCTTCTAGAAGAGCCCCTTCTAGAACTTTCGTGAAGTTCGACATTTTCTTAATCTTTTGACATCACCGCACCCTAGTTGTAGAGCAGACTGCGGAGACGTCGCATGCCAGCTTTAGGGCAGAGGGCGATGACCAGGCATCGTCGCAGGCTGCACCCGCACCCTTCTTATGGTGCGGCCTGTGACGACCCTCCTTGATAAGGTTTTTGACAAGAGAATGTCAGTCACCTTCCTCATGAAGAAAGGCTCTTTTGGGAACATGCACACATGTTGTTAATGGATCACCAAGATGACCAAAATAATGTGTAACACCTACATCGATTATATCAAATCGAGACTCTCGCTTCTTGGAAAAAATTTGGTCTCATTTATGGGAGTTGGTGGACACTAAGTTAAAGAAGAGCACAACTTTCCATCCACAGATAGATGGACAAACAAAGGTGGTAAACAGGGAAGTGATGCATTTGTTACGAGGATATTGCAGTAAACATCCTAATTTGTGGGATGAACATTTGCACTATGTACAACATGCCTATAATCGTGCCATGCATTCTTCTACTCGGAGAACTCCTTTTGAAGTGTGTTTGGGGTACTTGCCTAAATCACCTATGTAGTTTGCTTTTGGAGAAACAAATAAAGAGGATTGACAAGATGATACACATAAAGTTGAAAGGTTCATTCAAAGGATCCAACATGTACATCAGGTTGTACAGGAACAATTGAAGAAAAGACAAGAAATACAAGGCGAGGCATGACAAATATTGGGTTGATTATCAATTCCAAGTCGGTGATCAAGTATGGTTATATATCAAAAAAGACAAAATGAAAGGTGAAGGTAAAAAGCTCAAGCCAATCTTGTATGGTCCATTCAAGATCTTGGAGAAGATTAGTACTAGTGCCTTTTGTTTAGCTCTGCCATCTTACATGCAAATGTATTCAGTGGTGAATGTTGAGAATTTGAAACTTTATGAGCCTCATATGATTATGGATGAAGATGAAGGTGTTCGAGTTCTGACAGTTGATGATTTTTCTCCGAAGTACTTAGACGAGCTGCAGGAAGATGTTATTCTTGATAGAAGAATCAAGACTTCACAGCAAGGTGGTGTGGAATATCTTCGAGTTGGTCTTAAAGGGGTAAAACCAAGCAAAGAAAAGTGGATCGAGATCGAGAAGTTGAGGGAGCTTTACCCTCACTTAATTGTTGAGTAATCAAGACTTTTGGTGGTCCAAAAGGCTTCCAATGGAGAGGAATGATCTAGGTAGATTTGAGAATGCTCAAAATTTGATCATCTTAATTGGTCTTGAAAATGACTTCATTACATAGATCTCGACGAGAGCTTTCCAACGACGCAAAAATCGCCTCAAACGGAGTTCGTATGAAAAAGTTATGGCCCTTCAAAGATTTGGTCAAAACAAGGTCAAAAGGTCAAAATAGGGGTGACACGTGGCACCACTGAAAGGGTGACATGTGGCACATTCGTACACGTCCATACAAGTCCATACAGTGCTGACGTGGCATATCGTGCAACTGAGTTGGCAAGGTAACAAGGCAACCGTACAATCACGGTGGACCAACCAGGTCTCAACACGTGACATGTTCGTACAAGTACAAGTGGACCAATGAGAGACTTCCACGTGGAAGTCTACCATTGGCCCTTTATGGGTATGGTTCATCAAAATTTTAAGGGTCGACCAAAGTTGAACTCCCGACCTCACGCATACAAATCTAACAACTTACCAATATGCCAAGGGTTATGACTTAATAGTTACATGGTATATAATATATTTAAGTTTGTTTTAAAGTTTGATCGGCGGGAAAAGGGATTGAGGGCTAGCCCCGGCCCATAGTTTATACCGTATCCAATATAACCTGATGCCGACATTCGCAGGGAGCTAACGACAAATATGCCATGGATTTAGCAACAAACCATATACATAATGTATATAGTTGCATAAAGCTCCAAAGGAGAAGAGGCCTACAGGTTTGAACTCGCGACCTCCCAACTATACC
>ML794696.1:137849-154517 GCA_009831015.1 Picea engelmannii
GAAATTTCGTTTACAAAATTTTGTGCTGGGGCATCAAATACCCAAGTAGAACTAATACCGTCTTCATCAAATTTGCATCTGGTGATGCATTTTCATGGCACATGAGTTGACCCCTAGTTGAATAGGCGGTCAACAGTGTCCATGTTTGCATGCATGTGTGAAATATAAATACTTGAGAAGTAAATGATTTGCATGCAAAATAATGAGGAAAGCATAAGATCCACTATGCCTCCACGGGCTCTAAGCTAGCATTTAGGTGTGAGGTCTACTCTAGATGATTTTAACTTTAAGCATGCATGTAGATATGACATCTAGACTAGCTAAACTAGGAAGCAAAAGACAAAAAGAAAACCAAACTAATGCTGGAAAATAAAAACTGAAATGAAAAGAATGCAAGTCACTTGGGTACACTCCTTTGGGCTTGCTTACAGTGATTTAGATAGAAAAGAAGAAGAGGATAGAGTTACCACTTGGAAATGAGGTACTTGGAGGTGTGTCGTGGATGAAATTGGGCAGCATGCACCCTTAACCTGGCGAGAACCTGCAAAAATCAGCAAGTTATTACTTGTTGATTTGTGCTGCAAGACACAATATTATGGAAATTTTTTGTTTTGCAACAAAAGTTTCCCGCATGTAAAAACCAGAAAATTATACGAATTTATTGACCTATCTAAGTAAGTTAGCACCCAAAATTTGAATACGAAAAGATCAGAAAAGATAGATAGAAGAGCTTATGAAGTTTTAATGAATGATGAGGGGGGAATTCCTGCTCGAATCTATCCCAACAACTTCCTTCGAGATGACCTGCAAACTCCAAATAAACTGTGAAATAAAAGTAGACAATGGACTGCATGCATTAATAATACAACAAAGTTAGTATTAAAAATGAATACAATGCATATAGGCTTAGCAATCATAAATTTACCAAACCTAGCTAAGCAAACCAAGTTTTACTTAAGCAATGCTCCTTAATGATCACAATATTATTAAAATAAAAGAGCAATATCACCTCGCAAATAGATGAAGCATGTAGACACAGTCCAATACTCCCAATTCCTCCAAAGCAATTCTTTATTATCAATGGAAGAGGTTGTAGCAACAAAGTTGCTCCAAGCTCTTCAAGAACAAGAGAACCAAAGCAAGATGACAATGATTGAGAGAGAGAGAGAGAGGAAATTGGTAGCATAACAATACTCTGAAGAATGGTCAAGAAAGAGTGAGGGAGAGGTTTCTTAAATAGCATGAGAGGCTAAAGAGACCCCTCTTGGATCTTTGACAAATGTCAAAAATCCAAGGGAAGAGAACAACCAACCAATGAGGGCGTGAGCTTTTAGGTTGAGCGAAGAATGGAATGTAGGGATGAGAGGAGGATGAAGTGGCAACATGAGGAAGGCGCATTGGTTGAAGGAGAGGCCCATGCCTTCCTTAAAGCAAACTTCCCATCTTTTTAATAAGATGTTTCCACTTTCCAAGAGGTGTTTCCACTTTTCCTCAAGAGGAAAGGCGCAACTTCAAAGAGGAAAGCGTGAGGGAGTGTGGCATGAGTGTGTTGAACACATTCTTAAAGGTGAGGTGGAGAGTTTAGGAGGGGCCCATGACTTGACTTAAGTCAAGTTTCCATTACTTCCATGGAGTGGGGACGCATTTCCCAAGAGGGGGCACAAATCCCAAGGGGCAAATAGATTAAATGTGGGTAAAGGCTTTGAAAGTGGGGTTGGGTAGGTTAGGGAGTCTCTCTCAACCATTTGTCACCTTTACTTTACCTCAAACGCTCATTAATTACAAAAATGACATTTTCTCATGTGTTGGGTTTAGCAATTAAAATTGCTTTTATCTGACTAAGACTCCTAAGTGGACAAAACCCTAACTAAACTTGTCTGACTGTGTTGAAACTTGATCCAAGGGTGTAGGGGGTCTCATTCCATTTCTTTTGAGCACAAATACCCCTATAAAAAGCCCAGGAACCTAGTTTTTACATTAATTATCAAAAAATAATCAATTAATTAATTAATTAAAATCCCAACGTTAGGAAATTTTAATTAATTAAAAAAAACCTATCTAGACTCGACTAAAAATTACGAAACTTTTGTGTTGTCTTACATGGTCATTTACATCATTCCTAAACACTAGCTACCAGAGGATGACTTCATTAGAACGCCTTTCAACACTTTGGAGGATTTATTGCTGGTGGGAGTGAAAAACTCAAGGAAAATTAATAAGGTTGCTTAGGCCAAATTAATAACCTGAGGATAAAAAACACTCAGCGAAAGGAACTCTCCTAATGAAGAAATCCTAAGGTAACTGACCTAACTATGATCCATGTAGACCTATTACATTATTAACCCACGCAAGGGTGCGGAACTTCCGATTACAAAAACTGTGTTGGAGGCAAAAATTGCCCTGTAGAATCAAATAGTCTCTGACTTGTTTGCATTTGATGATGCATATCTTCATGGTACATGGAGTTGACCCCCTAGTTGAATAGGCGGTCAACATCTGGCTCCACATGGGGACGTGTGTTCAATCTTCTCACTTGGGACGGAGAGCATACGAGAATCCATCATCTACAAAAAGGTGCTCACCAATATCCAACATAAGCATAACAATAAATAAATAAAATGTTGTAAACAACATTTACATAGTGAAATAACTAATGTACAACATCTATAATTACAAAAATGAATTATGATACAAAAATAAATCTAAGTACATAATCACAAAATGAATGAAATAATACAAAACTGCAATACAAGGAGAAGGGTTAGAGATACGTTACAGAGGGTGTCCCTTTGGACACCAAGTTGTCATATGAAGAAACACTTCAAGGAGGGGTCCTCTCACTAGCATGCCTGACTTTATGTCGTGCCACTGGCTGAGAAGAGTTGCTAGAAGACCGATACACTTTATGCTGACTTCTGACTTTTTCACGTGAATCCCAGTTTCTAACTTTACTCCACTTGGGGCAATCCTCCTTAAAAAAATTCTAATGGTTTTCCATAGATGCCAAGTGCAAAGTCTGTGAACTTGATTTTTCTTTAAAAGGCTTGGCATATCTTTTCATAGGGATGGTGTACTTTACTTTATCAATATTAACCTTATCATCCCTACTACTTTCCATCAGATTTTCATCATAATATCTATCTTTAATTTTCCCAATTTCTGAAAAATAAGGAGGGTGTGACCCAAGAATTCCATGACTCATTCTGACATCTAACTGACTCCTTTGATGCAGGTTGAGCTAATAACACATTTTCAACTAACAAATCCAACTCTGACTTTAACTCTGAAGGAGGAAAACCATTATCTGTTTTATCTAAAGTCTCCCTCAACAAAAAGCCCATCAAAAGAATCCATGGGGTCCCAAACATTGCAAATGTTTGGGGATCTTTTGTTCAGTTCCATCTTGGTAGATGCAGGAGTAGACTCTATCTCATAACATCCCATTTCTACTTCTCGATACACAATCTCATTATCCTTTCTCCTAGGATCTTCCACATGATACTTTCTTTCCAACTCCCTATTTAATCTAAGCATTGAACCACTTGGAGTTGGAATGGTGGCGTAAGTTAAATCCATATGTAAATTACCACCTAAATCTGCAGTTGTTTTTCTATTTAGCAACATACCCCAAGAATCCGGAACATCGATCACAACAATGTCCATCTCAATCATGATATCTAGGAATGCAGCCAAGTGTACTTGTAACCACTTAATCAAACCATGCACCGCAATTGTTCTGCTATCCATAGCACAAATGTTATGATAAGGTCTAGATATCCTTAAGTTCAACTGTTCCATTACTCTTTTAGTCATAACATTTGAAGTTGCCCCTAAATCAAGCATACAATTATGAAGAATAAAGTCATTCGTGAGCAAGGATAGGAAGAAAGGTCTATTCTTTTCGTTTCCCCTATCCATATTTTGTAGAATAACCAGTGCATCCTAATAAGTTCTTGTTGGTGGACCATCAATACTTTTCTCAGAAGGACTATCTATGGCTTTGAGTAGCTTCTCCCTCTGAGAAGGAATTTTCATTATTTCTGACACAGGCACCAACATCTTTGCATTACTTAACCATCCTCCTAAGTCAATATTCAATTCTGAGTTCGCATACATACTTGACTTAAGGGGAGTGGGAGCTACCTTGGGAATGTTTGCTTGGTTTTTGTCTTGATTTTTATTCCCATTCCTTTGGTAGGTAATGCCTCTAAACTTAGCCATTTCAGCTATTTGTTGTGGAGTAGGCTTAGGACCAAATTTTTCTGTTGCCTTATCCACCACAACATCACTCATGCAATTTATATTATTTGCCCCCTCATTATGTTCATCCGAATCCAGCCAATCATACATGCCAACATTTAACTCATGACCAAACATATTAATTTGCTCATTCTCAGATCCATAAGATCCAATCTCACCACTAAGGTGAAGGAAGGCTTGGCAAGTTGATTCGTCATGAAATTGCTCACAATAATGAATAGCCTGGTGGTCAACCCAATTAGTGGATTCAAATGGATTTGGTGGTCTTTGATCTTGGGGAGGGGACTTCTTAGGCCATTTGTCATTTGGCCTATGTTGGGACCTACTAGCTTGGCCCCTCTCCATGGCTATCAACCTATTCAGCATGGCATTCATCTGAATAACATGTTCCTTCAATTGATTAGCATGATTAATTTCCATTTGTTTAATCAATTGAGTGAGTTCCTTAATGCCATCACTAGAAGACCCTTGATTCTCCACACTCTTTTTCTTCTCTTCATTAAGTCAGGAAGAAGTTCCTCTAGTAAAACCAAGAATGTTAGACTTCCTAGCATCCTGCATATTTTGATCGATCTTGATAGTAGTAGCTTATGCTGCTTTTAAATTTTGAGGATCCTTATCCCTTAAGGCATACCTCATTTCACCTTCAAATGCATCCATATAATATATCAAGACTGCAGCATCTGAAGGTTTAATATCTGCATGAAGACTCTTCACCTAGTTATTAAACTTAGTGTTGAATTCTTCCACAGTCTCATTCTCTTTCTTGTGACTAGTAGTGAGTGCAGCTAACTAAAATCGATGTTCCTTTTGATCACCCCATCTCTTCCTAAATTCATTCAATATTTCATCAAGGGTTCTAAACTTAGCCGAATCAAAATCAGTAAACCACTCAGCGGCATCTCCTTCTAGTGAATAAACAAACAAGGTCATTTTGACATCTTCCTCGTCATGACCCCGACAATATCTCTCAACACACATCTGGAAGTTCAAGATGTGAGACTTGGCACTAATGGCATTGTTTCCCTGAAAGGTTGGTAACTTGTCTATGGCCTTCTCAGGGACTTGGTGTGGGGCACCTTGGATTGCTACAAAATTCAAAGGCCTCAAAAAGATACTCATGGTTGCGTTAATAGTATTAGTGGGATTATTAACAGTTGATCGATTATTAGTTTGGAACAAGAACTAGATATCAGTGAGTGCTTCTTCTCAAAGACTTTCAAGTAGCCTCCTAGGGGCAAGGAGATTTATCCTCCTCCTATAAACCTTTTCGGGTTCAGGAAAAGAGTAAATCAAACCTTGTGCAACGCTCCTAGTAATATACCTAACAGATTTGTTCAATGGAGTCGCCACTTGAAAAAGAATCACACGAAATCAACCAATGCAAGTTCAAAGAATTTTAGTGATTAATTTTTTTATTGTTTAGTTCTAAAAGAACAAGTTAAGTCGTTTTGACCAAGGATAAATGACTTATCCCCAGCAATGGCGCCAAAGATGTTGTTGTCCTTATACACACTTGCAAACGTGAGCTAAGTCATGCTCACTTAGTGTGTCCTCGGAGGCACAATGCCTAGGTTCAAAATCCACGCTGTCACTTTGACTTGAACCTCTTCCGTCTAGGCTAACTCCTAGGGAAGCCAAGGGAGGTAGACCCTAGTTACTAGATGAGATTAATGTTTAAGCTCTAGAAGTTGGTTTTAATTGGATAAATGGTTACGAGGAATCTAGCCTATGATGTTAAGCAGCAAGGCAAGATGCAACAATGTAGGAAGACAGTCAAAACCTTTTCCTGAGACAACTAAGACTAGTGCCTAAGATTGGGCAAGGGGTCAACTAAGTTCAAGGGAGATTAATTACAAAATAGTTACAAGTTACAAATATTACAACAAGATAGATACAAAGATACAAAAAGAATATCTAAGATATACAGAGTTAGACTAAAATAGATACAAGATATACAATATACTAACAAGTTGCTTGAATGTGCAGGAAATGAAGATACTCAAGATAAGATAACCATCAACACATCAAGCAAAGCATGCTCACAATAGATCTTACTCTATTGGACTGCTTATCAATGGCACAAAGACAAAAATCACTCAAGACCCAGTCAAGAGAGTGCCTCCAGGTGGATGTGCAACTTCTTGAAGGATCACACCACAAATTATAGGAACAACAATGCAGATATAAAGACACTTGAAAAGTAGAATGTTTCAGATGATAGATATAACCACTTAGATAATATTCCACAACTTATAAAATGACTTGCATGTAAATAAAGATATGAGATTAGTGTGCTTGCAAGTATAAGAGTAAATTGTCGATAAGTTGTAGACCAAGGATTAATTTAAGACGGTTAAGTGAGATTTGTTTTAATCCTATCTAAGTGTCAACCCAATACTTTCCTCCCCCAATTACCAAGTAATTGTTGGGTGCTCAAGAAGTTAGGCAATAAGGCCTACCCTAGCCCACAGGTCGGTCCTAAGATCAGAGTACTCCCGGAAAGGACGTCGCGCGCCACGAGACCGTCCCCGGCCTAGCACCTTCTACTGCCTTCCTCCGATCCCGTTTTAAATGGCGAAGATGGTTGGTAAAGGTGTCCTATTAAGTCTAATAAATTGTTGAGCTTAAGGACTAAGTATTTTAAGGTGTTTGAGTGCGTAAAGCTTGCTCAACAATGCCAACGTGTGTTACTATGAATTTTAATTTCTAAAAAGGGCTTAGGGGACCCAAGACCGAAATTTGAAGTTGAGTTCTTAGATTTATTGAGTTATTGCACGTAAAGCGTAAAGAACTTAAAGAGACTTGCGGAATTGAAAAACGATTAGACCATTAAGGTGCCCATGTTTGCATGCATGTGTGAAATATAAATACTTGAGAAGTAAATGATTTGCATGCCAAATAATGACGAAAGCATAAGATCCACTATGCCTCCACGAGCTCTAAGCTAGCATTTAGGTGTGAGGTCTACTCTAGATGATTTTAACTTTAAGCATGCTTGTAGATATCACATCTAGACTAGCTAAACTAGGAAGCAAAAGACAAAAGAAAACTAAACTAATGCTGAAAAATAAAAACTGAAATGAAAAGAATGCAAGTCACTTGGGTACACTCCTTTGGGCTTGCTTACAGTGATTTAGATAGAAGAGAAGAAGAGGATAGAGTTACCACTTGGAAATGAGGTACTTGGAGGTGTGTTGTGGATGAAATTGGGCAGCATGCACCCTTAACCTGGCGAGAACCTGCAAAAATCAGCAAGCTATTGCTTGCTGATTTGTGCTACAACACACACAATGTTAAGGAAATTTTATGTTTTGCAACAGAAGTTTCCCCCATGTAAAAACCAGAAAATTATACGAATTTATTGACCTRTCTAAGCAAGTTAGCACCCAAAATTTGAATACGAAAAGATCAGAAAAGATAGATAGAAGAGCTTATGAAGTTTTAATGAATGATGAGGGGGGATTCCTGCTCGAATCTATCCCAACAACTTCCTTCGAGATGACCTGCAAACTCCAAATAAACTGTGAAATAAAAGTAGACAATGGACTGCATGCATTAATAATACAACAAAGTTAGTATTAAAAATGAATACAATGCATATAGGCTTAGCAATCATAAATTTACCAAACCTAGCTAAGGAAACCAAGTTTTACTTAAGCAATGCTAATTAATGATCACAATATTATTGAAATAAAAGAGCAATATCACCTCGCAAATAGATGAAGCATGTAGACACAGTCCAATACTCCTGATTCCTCCAAAGCAATTCTTTATTATCAATGGAAGAGGTTGTAGCAACAAAGTTGCTCCAAACTCTTCAAGAACAAGAGAACCAAAGCAAGATGACAATGATTGAGAGAGAGAGAGGAAATTGGTAGCATAACAATACTTTGAAGAATGGTCAAGAAAGAGTGAGGGAGAGGTTTCTTAAATAACATGAGAGGCCAAAGAGACCCCTCTTGGATCTTTGACAAATGTCAAAAATCCAAGGGAAGAGAACAACCAACCAATGAGGGCGTGAGCTTTTAAGTTGAGTGAAGAATGGAATGTGAGGATGAGAGGATGAAGTGGCAACATGAGGAAAGCGCATTGGTTGAAGGAGAGGCTCACGCCTTCCTTAAAGCAAACTTCCCATCTTTTTTATAAGATGTTTCCACTTTCCAAGAGGTGTTTCCACTTTTCCTCAAGAGGAAAGGCACAACTTCAAAGAGGAAAGCGTGAGGAAGTGAGGGAGTGTGGCATGAGTGTGTTGAACACACTCTTAAAGGTGAGGTGGAGTGTTTAGGAGGGGCGCACCTCATCAAGGAGGGGCCCATGACTTGACTTAATTCAAGTTTCCATTATTTCCATGAAGTAGGGACGCATTTCCCCGGAGGGGGCACAAATCCCAAGGGGGAAATAGATTAAATGTGGGTAAAGGGTGTGTAAAGGCTTAGGAAGTGGGGTTGGGTAGGTTAGGGAGTCTCTCTCAACCATTAGTCACCTTTACTTTACCTCAAACACTCATTAATTACAAAAATGACATTTTCCCATGTCTTGGGTTTAACAATTAAAATTGCTTTTATCTGACTAAGACTCCTAAGTGGACAAAACCCTAACTAAACTTGTTCGACTGAGTTGAAACTTGGTTCAAGGGTGTAGGGGGTCTCATTCCTTTTTTTTTAGCACAAATACCCCTATAAAAAGCCCAGGGACCTAGTTTTTACATTAATTATCAAAAATTAATCAATTAATTAATTAATTAAAATCCCAACCTTAGGAAATTTTAATTAATTAAAAAAAACCTATCTAAACTCGACTAAAAGTTACGAAACTTTGTGTGTTGTCTTAGATGGTCATTTACATCATTCCTAAACACTAGCTACCAAAGGATGACTTCATTAGAACGCCTTTCACCACTTTGGAGGATTTATTGCTGGTGGGAGTGAAAAACTCAAGGGAAATTAATAAGGTTGCTTAGGCCAAATTAATAACCTGAGGATAAATAACACTCAGCGAAAGGAACTCTCCTAATGAAAAAATCCTAAGGTAACTGACCTAACTATGATCCATGCAGACCTATTACATTATTAACCCACGCAGGGGTGCGGAACTTTCGATTACAAAAACTGTGTTGGAAGCAAAAATTGCCCTGTAGAATCAAATAGTCTCTGACTTGTTTGCATCTGATGATGCATATTTTCATGGTATATGGAGTTGACCCCCTAGTTGAATAGGCGGTCAACAGAGCCTACTCCCTCTATCTTGTAACATTTTTCATCCCTAAGTTCAACCTGCTCTGCAAAAGATTTTGTCTTGAAATCTGAGAGGATTTCCTTGTACCCTATCATGTGCTTTGATACACCATTGTCTACTAACCAAGTTTTTCGCCCCGTGAAAACTGAACTGGATAAGGCAGAAACCAGGTAATATTCTTTTCTAGTTTCTTTTTCATTAGGAGGACTTTTTTGTTTTCGTTTGGATTCATCATCTTCAGCAATTGATGCATGATGTTTCCCTTTCCTTGGATTTTTCTTCCTATACCAGCAGTCTTTAGCAAAATGACCCAACTTATTACAACTAAAGCATTTAATCTTAAATGTATCAATACTCTTGCCTTTGAACATAACTTTGGTGTTTGATTTCCTTTGAGAGCAGTGTGACTCTCCTCTTAGAGGCAATCATGCCATAACCTCTCAAACGTGGGTTGAATCTCTCTCCCACTTACACTAGATAAGAAGGTCTCCCATGAAGAAGGAAGACCATCAAATATGGCCTGCACTAAGTCATCATCGTCCAGTGTGACACCTGTGACCAAAAGCTGATTTTTGATCTGGGCTATTCTGGAATAGAAAGGTGTTGTTGATTCACCTTTCTCCATCTTCAAATACTTAAGCTTGTGCTTAAGTGTTCTATTCTAACTTGGAGCATGTTTCTCATACAGATTCACCAAGGTATCCATACAGTCCTTGGCAGTCTTAACGAAGTCAACGTTGGCATTATACTATCTTTGACTGAGTCATAGATGATTCGCTTGGCCTTTGCTTGACTCTTCCTGAAGGTCGCTCTTCCTGCATTAGTGGTGGGTTCCTCCACCACTGTGGTCACATATTGCTCAAGATCATGCTCCTGCAAGATATTTGTTACCCAGAGCTTCCACACATTGAAGTTGGCAACGCCTTCGAGCCTATCCTCGGCCCTGACTGAAATGGAGGATGCCATGGACCTTACACTGGAAACTTAATCAAGCTCGCTTGGATCTATGTGTACCTTGTTGCGGCACTTCAACAAGCTTATTACACCCTAAGCTCTAATACCATGTTAAATTATCGAGCTTGATTTAATATGCAAATTATTTCTTTAGTTTCTTCAACGCTTTAAGCAAAATTTGATTTATCAACCAGCAAAATGAATACTCGAAAAGATGAACAGAAGTAGAAGAGGTACTCAAATATAATTTCACACGTGCACAAAAATTTACCGTGGAGAAAACCAAAAGGGGGAGAAAACTCCAACAAACAATCTTCCTTTAATTGCAAGTAAAATGTAAGATCATGTACAATAAGCCACCATGAAAGATACCTGACAGTATGACCAACAAACAACGAAAAAGCTTCACTGTCCTCACTGTTGTTATAAACCAGCACTAATAAAAAAAACTTTGCTGCCCCTTTTACACGGTCACCAATACACTGTATATATATCAGTTGCACTAAACTCAAGCGCTGCCTGTGTATATATATCAGCAGCAATAAACTCAAGCGTTGTCTTTGTATATATATCAGCTGTAATAAATTACAGCGTTGCTTTTGTATATATATCAGCTGTAATAAATTACAGCGCTGCCTTTGTATATATATCAGCTGTAATAAATTACAGCACTGCCTACTCTCGTCCACCTGCAAACAGACCCCTTCCTTCACTCTTGCGCTGCATAGCAAAATGTGTAGAAGAGAGGGTCGACCTCTTGCTTAAATAGGAGTGGAGAGGTAGAGAGGAGAAGGCTCGAAATAGCCTAAGTGAATGCATGTTGAAGTTAACTCAGCCATCAGAATTAGAACTGATCATTAACTCAGCAGTCAAAATTAGAACTGAACTTACCACTTCAGTTAGGAACTCGCCCTTGACATGAGATGCATGTGAACTCCTTAGCATGCACATGACATGCATGCATGCAACATGCAACTAGACATGCATGCATGTCATGCATGCAACATGCAATAAACTTGACAACTTTGACTTTGACCTAGACATGCAACTTTGACTTTTTACAACTTGACTCTTTACAAAGCAATTCGAATTTCTTCATGGTGGAAGGTGTTACACATGCCAACACACTAGATCAATACATTTACATCATTTGCAATATCAGGAAGATTGTTTGTTTCTAGCTCATAGGAATTTTATGTTCAACCTAACTTTTGCTAGATGCCTTGATTTTTGCTCATGGCTCACAAGGCTTGACTTTTTCTCATGGCTCACAAGGCTTGACTAGGCTCACAGGGGTTGTACGTTCCCCCCGACTTTTGCACTAGTCTGTCTATGCTCGCAAAGGTTGTACATTCCGCCTGACTTTTGCACTAGACTGTCGATGCTCACAAAGGTTGTATGTTCCCCCTAACTTTTGCATTAGACTTTGCTAGATTTAGGGAAAAAATAGAAAAACAATAATGCTTTTAAATTCAGTGCACTAGATCAGCACATTTAAGAAAAGACATAAACAGATCTGAATTAAATTATGAACATAAACAAAATTTCTAAGTGCAAAACAAACCTTTAGCTTACCTCTTAGCCAATGAAGAATGTACTTGTCACATGTGTGGATGTAGTCCTCTTTAATATGCTCAGAAAATTAGTTTAAGGTCCTCTTTAAAAGACCACAAGCAAGGCTTAAAAGAATGTTGTCCACAGCTGAGACTGTAGAACTCAACAGCAACCAGCGGCCACCAGGGAAGAGAAGGCGGAGGAGTTGATGCCTCAATAAACTTAGCGGCAACCTCAAAAGAGAGTTGTGGCACCCTTGCACAATCAAGGGTTAGCCTGCGGCTCTCTCAAACATGGTCCGGCAGCTAAAGGAGATAAGGAATGCAGTCATGGGCAGTCAAGTAGAGGTCCAGCACCTCTATACCAGCAAACAAACTCAGAGGAAGCCCTCAGCCAAGTAGGAGTCTTGATAACAACCTCAAATCTGACACAGATAATCCAAAGGAGGGGTCGCACCATCACCAAGAGAGAGTAACTGAGGTAGTCACAGCAATAGGAGAGTGAGGAGTGAATGTGTGTAAAAATGCTAGAGGGGAGGGTTCCTTTTATAGCTAGGGAGAGGAGTTAGGGCTATTATAAAAATTAATTAATTAATGACAATTTAATTAATATAAATATTAATTAAATGTCGATTAAATCAAAGTAAATTATAAAAACCCCTCACCACATAAAACAAGAGGGAAAGCAAGACAGCGAGCAAAGGGGGGACTTTAAGACAAAGTCAAGGGGTCCACAGTGGGAAAACATGTCCACATAAGTCTCATAATGACTTATAAACTTTTATCATCACTGCATAGGAGGGCACATCAATAACATGGTCATGTCCATCTTCTTAGCCACTCCTAGGTCTCATGGACCATCCCGGGAGAGAGGAAGAGGATCACACATCATCACATCTTGGTATTTCACCAAGATCTACCTGATCCAAGACCAAGTTGCCCCAGAACACATATGGGGGCCCTAGAACACATCTAGGGTCTTATCCACCAAGGTACAAGACCAAGGATCAACCTATGCATTAAGCAAGGGTTCCCCGGAACACATCCAGGGGCCCTAGAACACATCTAGGGACTTGCATCAACCACCAAGGAACACATCCAAGGATCAATCCAAGCACCAGGCAAGGATTCCCTGGAACACATCCAGGGGCCCTAGAACACATCTAGGGACTTACTGCTTGGTCCTAGACAAAGAACCCCAGTCATATACTGGGGGCCCTCACTAGGGTCTTTTGCCATGGCTCTCACTGCTTGGTCCCAAACTAAGAAACCCCGGGAGTGTACTGGGGGCCCTAGTCGTCAGTTAGGGTCTGATGCCATCCTCCCAGAGAATGGCTCTTGCAGCTGCAGTAATTTCAACAGACTTACATCTTGACTTTTGTCTTAGACTTACAAGGCTTCTACCTTTGCCTTGGCTTGACTCACAAGATCATATAGCATCTCGTTCATCCTGACTTTTGGTTTGACTCACAAGGGTTGTCTGTTCCCCCTGGCTTTTGTCAATACCTAACAAGACTGGTTGATTCTCCAAATCTCCCTGGCTAGCCTCAAGGTGGCCTATATGGCCTCTCATTGGAGAATGACTATTGATGCTGCCAAATTTAACAAAGCGGAGTACATTGCAACATGTTCCGCCAGTTGTGAAGTCATATGGCTTCGGAAGTTGTTGACAGGTCTGTTCGATCTGGAGATGGAAGCCACCGTGATTCTATGTGATAACCAGAGTTGTATAAAGATGACAGAGAACCCAATGTTCCATGATAAGTCGAAGCACATAGAGATCCAGTATCACTACATTCGTGATATGGTGCAGAGGGGAGTTGTAAAGCTCCAATATGTTGGCACAGATGAGCAGGTTGCAGATGTGTTGACCAAGCCTTTGTCTCGTGTGAAGTTTGAATACTTTTGAGACAAGCTTGGTGTTGTCCGAAAGGACCTCCCTCGAAAGGGGGAGTGATGTTGATGATACTATGGTATCCTGACCAACAGCGGGTAGCTCCGTTAGGATTTTATATCCTAGGGGATTGATCATCCCTGGGCAGATCCCGAAGGTTCAGTAAGATGGTCTGTCAAAGTACTTGTGCATGTATATGCCAGCTGTGGTCAGTAGTGGTAGCTCCGTTAGGATTTTATATCCTAGAGAATCTTATGATTCCTGGGCAGATACCGAAGGTCCGGTAAGGATCGTCTGTCAGAGTACCACATTGTAGCTTGTTAGGATTTTATATCCTAGGGAATCTTATGATTCCTGGGCAGATCTAGAAGGTCCGGTAAGGACGGTCTATCAAAGTACCACAAATGTTGTTGTTGATGCACCTGCCTCATTCTATTGCCACATGATGATGATGTTGTTGTTCCTCCCTCGTGTTGTTGATGATGTTGTTGTTCCAGATTCGTGTTGTTGATGATGTTGTTCCAGCTTCGTGTTGTTGATGATGTTGTTCTAGTTTCATGCTATTGATGTTGATGTTTCAGCCTCATGTTGATGATGATGATGATGATGTTACTCCAGCTCCATGTTGTGAACAATGATGATATTGATGATGAGAAAAACTTCTGATGATTTATAGATGTGCCAGTCAGTGTTCCAGATGCTGAARATGATGTTGCCCTCTCCTTCTCTTGATGATGTTGTATTGGGTCGTGTCAGTAGAATAMCCTTCTCGTTAAGGGGGAGTGTTAAAATATTGTAACTTCGAAGAATATTCTAATTATATTTGAGTTATTATCTTATAAATCAAATCCCCTTTTGCGGATTGATCATGTCGGGTCTTGTATAAGATCAAATCCCCTTTTGTGGATTGGTCAAACCATATTTATATGGTGGTATTTGTAAAGTCGGCCCCTAGTGTTTATAAAGTGGTTTTAACCACTTCTAGAAGAAGTCGACCTTACTAAGTGAAGAGACATAACCCTAGAGCTTGTAAAGTCGGCCCCTAGTGTTTATAAAGTGGTTTTAACCACTTCTAGAAGAAGTCGACCTTACTAAGTGAAGAGACATAACCCTAGAGCCTCCTCAACTAGTATTTATATGTGAGGATGGTGCCTCACTTGTTCATGCATTCACTCACTCATCTAGTGCGCATATCTTGAAGGCAGTTGCAATTGCAGGAGAAAGGAGAAGAGAGGCGCATGCTTAGTCTTAGTTTATTCTTGGTGTTTTGGTCTTAGTCTTGGCATTGTATTGGCAATCTATTATTGAGGAAGTTTTTGTTGGGTTTTCTCCCCCATGAGGGTTTCCCAAGATAAAATGTTGCGTACCTTGTGATTGTGTTTCTTTCAGTGATCCTCTTTATGCTGTTGTTTTGGAAATGCATTGAATTCTCATGTAATTTGGAAATAACCTAATAACAACAACAAAAACTTAGCATCTCTTATTCGTCCCGAGCATTTATTGCAATTTCCTAAATTTTAGGAGTCAAACCCTATTTTTAGCAGTTCCTATAAATAGTAGGAGTGGTTGACTTCAAATGTGACAAGTGGCAAGGTCAGATTTTGACATTTGGCAGAGATTCTGTGACATGTGGCATCTACTTGGCATCATTTGACGAGGGGGCGAACTTTCTAAAGTTAAAAGCGTTAAATGAGTTAATTAATATTGGAGAGCGTATGGATGAGATGGCAATCCAACTTGGGCGTGATTGAGCTAATTAAGGCTTATTCACCATTAATTTTCCTTCAACCGCCATAAATACCACCTTTTGTGTCCATTAAAAGTTAAATTATTCATTGATGCACATTAAATCCCTATGGCACATGCATTCCTATTTTAACTAAGCACATCTCCTTTATCCATCTCCCTAACTCTTTACGTACTACTTTCCCCTTTCCACTCTAATACCTCACTCACCTTTATCCTAACTCTACCCTCACTCACCTTTCCCACCTATATTGATTAAAGTATCACCTTTCCTAACTCTAAACCCACTTAGGCATATCACTTTATTTAAGTCAAAGCATGTCCCTTGTCTCACCCACTAAACTCACTTCCCTTTATACCTACCCACTAACCCACCCATGCATGTCACTTAATTAAAATAAAGTGTGCCCCCCTTTTTTATATTAATTAAATAAAGTATGTTGCCCTTTAATATACACCCATCCTTTTAATTATAAAAAAATGCATGACTTAAAGTAATGTATGCTTATTCCCTTTTTTAAAAAGGTGCATGTTTAATATAATGTTCATTCCTTTTTTAAAAAGTGAGTGAGCATGATCAACCCTTTACGTCATCTCCCTCACATGCATATCACCCTCACGTATATCCCCTTTTCCCGTTCGCATATGTCAAATAAAGGGGGCGTCAAATTAAATAATGGTAGGGGAGTTGACTTGGGTTTTCATTGTTAGAATATAGAAGATTGTGTTCTCGTTTTACCATTGACGATACCCTCGTCACCCAACCATAGGCCGAAGCCACCCTCCGAGCACCTTAACCTTGACTGAGAATTACTCCAGAAGCAAACCCTAGGCTAGATAGCCAAACAAGGTGCAGCGCATCTTCCTCCAAGGATAGCGCACCAACAATAGTTGATCAGATAGTCCAAACCCTAGCCAAGAGATAGTCCAAGCCAACACCCAAACTGCTAGCTACAGCAGCTGCTCCTACAACTCTCCTCCACACATGCGCACCAAACTGGAAACTGCAATGCGCACCAGTTG
>ML794696.1:199096-210683 GCA_009831015.1 Picea engelmannii
CCCCCCCCCACCCTACCTCTCGACTACTTGGTACACGATCCTCCTCAGTCTGTGTCCTGCAACCCCTTTTCTTTCCCTCCCCCAGCTTGGGAATTCTTTTCGGTGTACCCTGGACAGCTCCTGGGCGTGGAAGAGAAAACTAGAGCAAGGCGAACATGTTCAACATGACGTCCAGAATGTACTAGGCATTAACTCCAGGCAAGGTGAAGGATCCCAGCATTAGGAGTGATCATGGCTCCAATTCGTGGCAAATCCTGGGAAATTGGTTAAGTTCCTTGAATCAAATGAAGATGAGGGAGCATATCATAGTAGGGGCGGTCCACCTTGCTGGCAAGACCATTCCTGCGAAGAACAGAGATGTGTCTACTCCTCGTAAGTGCACTAGTACCTGGTTTTTTCAATTGGATAAAGCAGGAAATTCAGACAAGATGAACAGGCAAACACCGAGAATGGTTCCAGTGGAAGAACATGAAGAGCTGGTAAGCATGGTCCAGACTCTTCAATTGCATCTCAGGGCTCTCTCCACACAGTTTCTTTCAATCACGAAGATCACCATCCAGCATAGGAGCGAACAACAACGAAAAAGGGACGAGTGTGAAGCGCTCAGACAACAGATAGAGGCGCTCAAATTCGTGGTCAGGCCTGTGTCACCCACTCCCTCCTAGAACACTTATATCTCAGATGAGGCCTCTTCTCTAGGACTACGCCCTCAACTGGACCTTAACCTGCGGCCTCCAACAGAGGCAGACTCCACCTCACCAGACCATAACATAGTTTAAATGTATGCAGTGTTTTTTCATGCTACTACTAGGTACTTTCTGCATGGTTTTTACCACCGATACTCAAATAGGATTTAGCGTTTTAGTTAGCGCCACCCCTACTCTCCATTTCCTTCTTGGAGAATTCAGGCGGGTGCATTTTGATTTCTGCAACTTTTGTAACAAAGACTCTATACTCTGCTTGCGTTTTTTCGCAGCTTTTTAATATATTTTTACCCAGTTTTTGTTAAAAAAAAAAAAACCATCAATGCAACACCCTCTTCCTTGGAGAGTGTGCCCAACATAGTATCCATAAATCCTAGAGAAGTGTGCTTAGAATGTTGTTTCTATATTCCTCAAAAGGCACCATCTTTCTGCAATTGTAGTTGTGGAGTTTTGTGCGAAGACAACACCCTCAATTAGTTGTCAATCACGCTTTCATAAGATGTCCAAAATTGTACTTATAGTGGATAAGTTATTCCTCATAAAGCGTGTAATAAAAATTTCATGAAACATTTCTTCACATAGGTATAGAAGTTTGAAAAATCTAATATGACTTTCTTTGTTTTAGGGGTTAATAGTGGCTCCAACTTGGGGACAATTTCCCCTCGAGGGTTCTTGAGAATCCCAAAATTATGGAGATTGAAGAAAAAGTGTGAATGACACTAGAGAAAAGGTCAATGACTCAAATCATTGTTGAACTCTAAGACTCTGAGCATTTGACACAAAAAGGGATCTTGCTCCCTAAGTCAACCCAAAAAATGAACTTCAAGATTAGCTTCTGCAAAATGACTCTTCCAGTAACCTAATTGTAATGTCCCCAACTTGAAAACAATAATAAAATTGAAAAAAATCTTACAAATGATTTATATATCAAAGAATAATCATTTTCAAAACAACATAAGGTGTCCACACACACAACTCCATTTTGAAACACAAGTGTGTGTGTCTATAACTCCATTTTGAAACACACATATGCACATAATTATATAGCTTGAGTTAAATCTTATTACATATGTGCAACATTAATAGCATTTTTCGTGTCTTTGGCAAATATGAATTAACATTGAATCCACAAACTTCATTAAATAGGAAAACATACAAAAATTCTTAATATTTCCACATATATAGAAACTTGTCTTCTATGCATCGTTTCACATAGGATTTTACTTCTAATGTGACACACATTATTTCACGCGAGATCTATCTTTTAGTGCAACACCAACATTTCACGCTAGATTTATCTTCCGGCATGATACATCACACCACTCAAAAGTTTGAATCACTACGATATCGCATTGCCATGAAGTTCTTATCTCTGTGATATCGCATGAACCCAAAGTTTTCTTTGCATCACCGCCAAATTTCTTCCATCGCGACATATCGCGTCATAGGAAATTTTCATTCTTCGTGACACTTTGCATCCTTAGAAACTTTTCAACTTTACGGTGTATTACATCGAAAGTTTATTTTGGTGCAATCAGTCAAACTTCCCAAAACATTTCATCACCGTGACAACTCTTTTCACATCCTTAGAAACTTTCCAACTTTGAGGTGTATCATGCAATATGTCTCACTCTTGAAAATTTTCATCGTCGTGACAACTCTTTTCACATCCTTAGAAACTTTCCAACTTTGCGATGTATCGCACCAAAAGTTTCTTTCAATGCGATATGTCGCACTTCCCAAATATTTCCATTTATGTGACAACTCTTCGCTATATCACATTGAAACAAAGTTTCGAGAGGTATGATATATCACATCACGCCAAAGTTTGGAATGGTGCGACATATCGCACAAAAAATCACTTTTACATGAAACGCAAAATTTGTCACCTCTTTTATGAAAATTTTCTAAATATTTTAAATGGATCTAAGGGTTTAATAATTGCACAAATGGACTAGCAAAATCTTAATCTTCAATTTAACAATGAAAAGAATCATTCAAAGAAATATTTACACAACACAGACCTCATATGAAGATTTCAATGGCACCCTATTTTATGAATAAATGTTGCAATCTGAAGCAAACCATCCACATAAATTAAAGAAGGGAAAATATGAATCTTTATGCATTGGTGAATTCAACCAGGAAGAATTGTAAAACTGGAAGCAACTAAGTTCATGAATCCCTAGTTTTGACTCTACATTCCCAAGACCGCAATCCCTAATTTATATGCAAAGGAAATAGCCTTGAAAACAAAGGGTACACATTGTTATTGAAAGGCACAGGCACAGAGACAAATTTATTTTTTGAATATAAAAGCCACAACACAAAATGCCAATACTATAACATTACCATTTTAGATATCACTAAGAATATTTAATTTATATTATTCTATAAAGGAAAGATGCATTATACACAGTCCTCATTTCCAATATTACAGATAATGTATTTTCATATTATAATTTAACTATTGTCAAAGTGTATCTTTAGAGGGAAGAGTAACCAACAAAGATTAATATTTGATACACATAGGAAGTACACAAAGATATCAACATGATTCTTTAACAAATATTTCTCCTTGAAACATAGGAATACAAAAAATATATAGAAAATATATCAATATGATTCTTCAACAAAGATTTTTCCTCGTAGCACACATGAATACATAAAATATATCAATAGGATTCTTTAACAAAGATTTATTCTTGAAACACATAGGAATACAAAAAAGATATCAATGCGATTCTTTAACAAATATTTCTCCTTGAAACACAAGAATACAAAAAACCTCCAAAAAACCTCCAGAGACGAAGAGAAAACATTTATTTGTTTCTTCACAAACCATGTAGACTTTATAAACTAAGTATTCATAAGAATTTTCAAAGCATAGATCAAAAAATTATATGTTTGTATATTGCAAACCAAGCCACTGATTGAGGCATACTGATTTTCCATCCAACCATAGGTGGAAACCACCCCCTAGTCAAGATATGATACAACTAGGACGAAGAAGCAATGCATAATATTTAGGATTGTATCTCCATCTCAGAGCAAGAAGATTACTAACCAAGTGTCTCACTATTGAATTTTTCTTTTTGAAGACAGGGCAGCTCTTTGGTAACCACAATACCTACCCCACACAACACAAGGATAGTCTTTCTTCTCTACTCAACAATCCCTCAAAAGCACCCTCCCTTCAATGCTCTTCAGTGTGTGCATAGAAAGGTCCAGGCTATTGTCCATTAACTCCAAAAGAATTTAACTTGATTCTTAGCCCTTCTCATGTCTCTAATGGATTTCTTTTACTACTGAGTTTTCAAAGACGAAGCATCTTTTTGGCACCCACAATACTTTCCCCACACAACACATGGGAATTCTTCCTTCTCTGCTCAGTAGTCACCCTCCCTCCAATGCTCTTCAATGTTTGCATAGAAAGGTCCATGCTATTGTCCATTAAATCCAACAAATTTTTCTTAGTTCTTAGTTCTTCTCAAGGTTCTTATGGATTCCTTTCATGGTTGTTCCATCCCATAGAATGGAAGCCTTCCATTTCCTAGAAAAAGCTCTATTTACCCCGAATTCCCTCTTTTCCCATTCAATTTTTTTTTTTTCTTTTTGTTCATGAGTGAAAAAGATTGATAAAAATAACCTAATCCCAACTTCTTTTTGGTTCAAAAAATGTAGTGGGGAGCAAGCTGGAAGAATATAGGAGATGATTACATAGATCCAAGGAAAGTTTACATTTACTTCTCATACTTTCTATAAACTATAGGCTAGGCTCACATCAACACCATAAAAGACTGAAGATTAAATTAAGGGCAAGGTGGGTACAATACATAGGTAACCAGACATATGGCATTCCCTCAAATCCCCTTATCTTCTTCTCTTGTTGTATCATTTCCCTTGTAGGTGCTCTTGCCCAATCAATCTTGGTTATTTTATAAATATGCAAAATAACACTATTTGCAAGTGTTCAAGATATCCAAACCAACATGGTATGTCTACCTCATGGTGTGAAATAAAACATGGGAATAAAAAATCCATGCAGAAAAACATTTCAACATAATTAAATACAAATTATTCGAGAGGGTAAAATTGGGACATTACATTAATACCTGTTGGAAATGCATGGTTCATTCCATATGTCCATGCACATTTCTTCTCTTATTATCACAACAAGATCCTTGGAATTAGTGGTAGTTACAAGTTATGGAAAAAGACTTGGAGGTTGTGCCCATGGTTATATCTTGCCCAAGCACCATTCATCATCCAAGCTATGGAGGATTATGGTTCGCTTGTTGGAGGATGTTACAAAGGCATGTTGCACTAGGGGATTCTATTAGGGCACACTTATCCTTGTTGAGGTAGGGTTACATGGCTTACAATATATTTGTTGCATCATTGATGGAGAGCCTTGTTCTTAGGTCAATCCAAGATTTGGGATGGAGGATGTGATTAGGAAGGGGGATTTAGAACACGAACGCTTTGCCATATTATAGGTCTAGATCATTATGGATGGTGAGGTAAGGGTCAAACAAAGCCTTAGAATATGAATGAACTAGCTCAAAATATGTCCAAGGATTGATTTATGGCAAGCTAAGGGATCAAACACAACATAAAGGAGAAATGCCCTCTTCAGGTAGATGGCTATAGCATGTGGAAGACATGAAGGTGTGAGAAATAACCCTAATGAGAGTTTCCACACATTTGGAGGCATATTTCACCTTTTAGAGGTATTTTAGGAAAGAATGCATTCTTCAAAGCGTTTTATACATATTTGGAGGAAAACATCCCACATGGAGGGGCCCCAGAGTATGACATGTGGTAAGGAAAGAGGCTACAAGAGGGACACCCTTGCTTGGATGATGCCATGTGGTAGTAGGTGCACTTGTATGGTCAAAGGAAGCCACTTGATGAGGAGTGTTCCACTTCTAGGATGAAAAAGGATGATATTTTATGGATTAAATCATGGATTTACCCTCTAAAAGAGGAACATCTCACTCAAGGAGGCATTTAAAGCATGCCCAAGGGTCATTATGGGGCACTACACATTGTTCAAGGCATATTCACATATTTGGAGGGGTTAACAATGGCTCCAACTTGGGGACAACTTCCCCCTGCGAGATGTTAAGAATCCAAAAACTATGGACACCAAAGAAGACATGTAAATGACACTAGAGAAAAATTCAACCCAAAAAAGTAAAAATAATAATGGACACTAAAGAAGACATGTAAATTGACTTTTTCTCTATTGGTATTTACATGTCTTCTTTAGTGTCCATAGTTTTGGGATTCTCATCATCTTGCAAGGGGAACTTTTTCGCCAAGTTGGAGCCATTACTTTACATGTAAACAAGACATGTAAAAGACAAGAAAACTAATCTTTCTCCCTAAGTCAACCTAAAAAATGAACTTTAGGATTAGATTCTACAAAATTATTCTTCCTAGTAACCTATTATGTCCGAGGACACTTATTGAAAACCAGGCTTGAATGAAAAGGGCTCAAATTTAAACCTAGACCTAATATACCCCCCTCCCACCCCCGAGTTTTTTAACAAAGTAACATACCAAACTTAGTTAAGCTAACCTAAGACTCGCAACTGAGTGATCAACATATTAATAATACCAATTGAACCAATCATGAAGTCGATGGATTTGCTTATAGAAATCAACATATGCAAATGGAAAGATAACTAGATGATCCAGGAGGATCCAAGAATGGTCACAGAGGTCAAGAAAGATTCATAAATTCTCAAAATTAAATTTCCCCAAATGTTATCGAAAATGACATCAATGCGTAGAGCTCGACGATGGCTTTCCAACGACGCAAAAATCATCTCAAACAGAGCTAGAACGCAAAAGTTATGGCCGGAAAAAGTTCAGGTCAAACGAGGCAAAGTCAAAGTCAAAGGGGACAAGGTGACACATGTCACCACTATAAGGGTGACATGTGGCATGACCGTACAATTGTACAATATTGATGTGGAAACATCACAAGCCACCACGTGTCATGACCGTACGGTTGATTGGGAAAGTGATGTGGTAATCGTGCATATTAAGTGGACTAGTCGTGTGTTGACACATGGCGAAGATAGACCAATAAGAGGTTATCTTGTGGAAGCCTCCCATTGGCCAATTATGGATAAGGTTTTTTAAAATTAGTTGGATCCCGAAGGATCAAACCTGGCTCTCCCGCCAAACAACCCAATGGCCTCACCAATACATCGTGCATGTGTTTCTTAACTGTATATGGCACCACCGTTATTTAAGGTTGTTATGTTGCATATTTGGCAGAGGAAAGGGGTCAAGGGATTAGCCCTTGAACCATATTCTATGATCATATGGTATCCAACGTAACCAAGTTATATTTAGTGGAGGTGCTAACGAATATTCCAACAAACTATACTATATATACAATATAACTCCAAACTATATAACAACCGTATTTTATAACAAAAGCGAGGTTTGCGGGTGATTGAACCCACGACCTCCTTTATGCTAAACATATGTCTTAACTATTGCGCCAAAGGAACCTCTTGTTAAGGCATGCCCACAGACAAATATTAAATGCCAACCAATAGTTCTGGATGGAGGTTAAGGGGCACGTGCCCTATTTAATGAGTGCATGGCCCAAGCCAAACACACACATGAATGCAGAGTACGGTGTTTCAAAGTTCATGCTTGAGGGTAATTAGACTTGGAGGTTGCACTGCAATGTGTGCCATGAGGTTCTGTCACTAAATTTTATGAACCTTATACTCATTTTTATTGAACTTTCACAAAGAATTCGATGGTATACTATGTTTTTGAGTTTGAGAAACATGTAAAAAGGTCATTGTAAAACACAAACATTTGAGCATTAATAAAGAGGTCTCTATTGGAAGAGGACCTGGAGAGGTAGCCCAAATTGGGTGAACTCCATTATCAAACTTGTGTATGTGATTTCAGTGTTGTTTCTCTAGTTTCGCTTAGTTATATTGCGATTTGTTTATCATTAAAGTGTATTGGATAGAGAAGTTAATTCACATGTAATTTGCAACCAGTCAAGCGATCATTATTATTTTCAAAGATCAAGTAGATGTTTATGTGTATTAAAGATTATTTAACATCTATGTATTAAAGATTATTTAACATCTAAGGATTTTTTGGATCGAGTTGGTATCAAAGAAGGTTTGACAAGTGGTTGTGAGTGAATGCTTACAAGGTCCAAATCCAAGCAAGGAGAAGGAAAACTTACAAGTTATAATCCAAAGATCGGTTTGAGAAGCTTTACTCGAAGAAGAAAGATGACTTCACCAAGAAAATTAGGTCCTTATGACTACGAAGATTATTTCTTTGAAGCTTTTAATTTAATGAAAGCCATGGTGGAAGAAATGTACGAGGGTTGAAAGAAGGCCAACGAGGAAAGTGCATCGGAGAAAGTTGAACCAATCAAAGAGGAAGGAGGAGATGATGAAGGTGGACCTTCAAAACCTTCCTCACCATCATCCTCATCATCATCTTCTTTTGAGGGAAGTAAACATTCTTCACATAAAAAGAATCCCTCTAAGAAGTCTCCTCATGATCGTAGTCTTCCTTTATTAAAATTGGATGTCAACTTCGAATTGCCAACCTATGATGGAGAATTGAATGCTAATAAATTGGACAATTGGATCAAGCAAATAGAGGTATATTGCAGGGTTCAAAAGATCGCGGACAATGTTGCAAAGATACAATTAGTTTCTCTTCGACTAAGTGGCACGTCCTTAATATGGTGGGAGAGTAAGATGCAAGTTGATCTTGTTCAAAAGGGTAAAGTAATCTCCTCTTGGGATAAATTTACTAAGGCAATAAGATAACAATTCTATCCACTATCTTATACGTAAACATAAATTATAGAATGGAAACATCTAAGACAAGGTAAAGGCCAAAATATTCAAGCATATACACAAGAATTAAAAAAAAATCATTATCCTTAGGAATTTTGTTGTATACTCATGAAACTCTTCTAAAATATATTGGTGGCATGTACTCATATATTCAACACATTATTTTAATGTTTAAGCCTACTAACATTGATAAAGTGTCAGTACAAGCGACACATCTAGAGGCTAGTAAGGGGAAGCATGTGATTGAAGATAAGAAGCCATACAAGTTCGAGAAGAAACCGAAAGGAAAATGGAAGAGTAAGAAGTCAGCTACAGTAAAGCAAGATGAAGAAAGACCTACATGTTCCCACAATGAAAAAAAGGGGGCATGATGAAGCACAATGTTAGAAGTTGCATCTTGAATTATGACCAAATAAGTTCAAGGATAAAGGGAAGCAAAAGACTTTTGCATCAACTCGACATGATGTAGGATCAGATTCTAGGGATGAATTTAAGATCATGGTAATAGGAAGCAAAGATATATCTTCTATGAATTCTAATTCTTCAGTTCAATCTGCTAAATTGAAAAGTGTTACTCATCAAAAGAAAAGAAGTGAGCTTTTCCATGTGAAGGTTATAGCCACGCATACAAAGGTAGATACTTTGTTTGACAGTGGATCTCAAGTTAACTTAATATCTGAAGCAATTGTTAAGAAGTTGGGTTTAAAGACACAACCTCATAAAAATCCATATCCATTAGGTTGGGTGTGTGAAGATTATAAGTTACAGGTAACGAGGCAGTGTAAGATCATATTTACAATTACAACTAAGTTCTTGAGGAGGTTGAACTAGATGTTGTGCCTCTTGACATTTGCGACATTGTCTTGGTTAGTCCATATCTATTTGACGAGAAAGCTCTATTCTACCATGAAGAGAATAAATATCACCTTTTCAAAGATGGGGATGAATTTATTATTAGAGCTCATTGAATCAAAACTAATGTTTATTTAGTGAGCATAGGGCAAATGAAGAGACTCGTGAACACAAGTAAATATTTTGTTCTCATGATAGTGAAAGAGGAGGAAGAATATATATCCGATGCTTTATCAGGTTGTGATCCAGGTCATAAACATGAGTTGGTTAAAATCATATCTAACTATGATGAGTTATTTCAGGAACCTACAGGATTGCCTCCTAAGAGGGAGGTTGAACATGAAATCTATTTGCAGCAGGATGCTCCTCTTCCTAACATTGGTATGTATAGGTCATTGGTGATCGAGAATGAATAAATAAAGAAGCAGGTTCAAGAGTTGCTCGATAAAGAAATCATCAAACCAAGTTCCTCTCCGTGTGTATCTCCTATTGTATTAGTTCCAAAGAAAGATGGCATGTGGAGGATATGTATTGATTTCCGATCCTTGAACAAGGTTATGGCAAAGAACCATTATCCTCTTCTTGGAATTTATGATTTATTGGATTAGTTAAAGAATGTTGTTTATTTCACTAAGTTGGACTTGAGAAGTGGTTACCATCAGATCATAATTGCATAAAGTGATATATGGAAAATTGCTTTCAAGACAAATCAGGGGTTGTTTGAATGGTTAGTTATGTCATTTGGTTTATGTAATGCACATGCAACATTTATGATGGTAATGAGTGATGTGTTCAGGCCTTACATAGATGATTTTTTTATTGTCTACTTGGATGATATATTGACCTTTAGTCAAAGATGGGAAGATCATATAATGCATGTCAAGACAGTCTTTGAACTCTTGAAGAAGGAGAAGTTGTATGTAAAAATGTATGTGTGAATTTGGAAAAACTTCTTTGGTATATTTGGGTTACATTGTAGGGAATGGCCAACTAAAGATAGATCTCGCAAAAGTAGAAGTCATTGTGAATTGGCCCAAGCTAACTACTGCCACAAATGTCGGGAGCTTCTTAGGAGAAGTATAGTACTCGAGGAAATTCATTGCTAATTTCTCTTTCATAGAAACTCCTCTACATGCATTAACAAGTGTTAAACATGGCTTTCAATGGGGAGGAAAGCAACAAAAAGCCTTGGAGACATTGAAGGAGAAGATAAGCATCTCGCCAGTTTTGGCTCTGTCAGATCTACAATAACCATTTGAGGTTCAAACTGATGCAAGTGGATTTGCCATGGGAACAGTCTTGATGCAACGAGAAAAACTTATATGTTATCATTCTGAGACTTTTACTCATGTTGTGATTAAATATATGACATATGATATGGAATTATATGCGTTGGTATAAAGTGTGGAGAAATGGAAGCATTACTTAATGGGAAAGGAGACAATAATTCATACAGATCATCATCCATTACATTATTTGCAGACACAAACCAAGCTACAATAGTCACATCATTTCAGGTGGACGGGTTTCTTATAACAGTTTCATCTGGTAATCAAGTACAAGAAAGGTATTCTTAATAAGGTTATAGATATGTTGTCAAGACCAGTGATTAATGCATCTGCAATACTACGGTATAATCCTTTAGCTCATGAAAGTTATGTTGAACAATATTCTAAGGATGATGATTTTAAAGATGTGTATGAAGCATTAACTTGTGGCAATCAACAGTCAGATTATTATATGCATGACAATTTGTTATATCATCATGGAAAACTTTGTATACCAAGAGATGAAAGAGTAAATGTAATTAGAGAAGCTCAAACATCTCTCATTTCTGGACATTTTGGGGTTGGTAAGATAGTAGCACAGTTGCAGAGATATTGTTATTGGCCTCAAATGAATGAGACAATTTCCAAGAATGTAAAAGGGTGTGTCACGTGTGCCACAAGCAAGCCTAGCAACATAAAGTTGGGATTATATATGCCACTTCCAGTACCTTCTCAACCATGGGAAAGTATCTCCATGGATTTTGTAGGGTGTTTGTCGATGTCCAGGACATGTCATGATTACTTATATGTTGTTGTGGATAGATTCAGTAAGATGTGTATTTTAATTCCATGCAAGAAATAGGTCACAGTTGAACAGACAACACAAATGTTCTTT
>ML794696.1:225755-263296 GCA_009831015.1 Picea engelmannii
CCCCCCCCCACCCTACCTCTCGACTACTTGGTACACGATCCTCCTCAGTCTGTGTCCTGCAACCCCTTTTCTTTCCCTCCCCCAGCTTGGGAATTCTTTTCGGTGTACCCTGGACAGCTCCTGGGCGTGGAAGAGAAAACTAGAGCAAGGCGAACATGTTCAACATGACGTCCAGAATGTACTAGGCATTAACTCCAGGCAAGGTGAAGGATCCCAGCATTAGGAGTGATCATGGCTCCAATTCGTGGCAAATCCTGGGAAATTGGTTAAGTTCCTTGAATCAAATGAAGATGAGGGAGCATATCATAGTAGGGGCGGTCCACCTTGCTGGCAAGACCATTCCTGCGAAGAACAGAGATGTGTCTACTCCTCGTAAGTGCACTAGTACCTGGTTTTTTCAATTGGATAAAGCAGGAAATTCAGACAAGATGAACAGGCAAACACCGAGAATGGTTCCAGTGGAAGAACATGAAGAGCTGGTAAGCATGGTCCAGACTCTTCAATTGCATCTCAGGGCTCTCTCCACACAGTTTCTTTCAATCACGAAGATCACCATCCAGCATAGGAGCGAACAACAACGAAAAAGGGACGAGTGTGAAGCGCTCAGACAACAGATAGAGGCGCTCAAATTCGTGGTCAGGCCTGTGTCACCCACTCCCTCCTAGAACACTTATATCTCAGATGAGGCCTCTTCTCTAGGACTACGCCCTCAACTGGACCTTAACCTGCGGCCTCCAACAGAGGCAGACTCCACCTCACCAGACCATAACATAGTTTAAATGTATGCAGTGTTTTTTCATGCTACTACTAGGTACTTTCTGCATGGTTTTTACCACCGATACTCAAATAGGATTTAGCGTTTTAGTTAGCGCCACCCCTACTCTCCATTTCCTTCTTGGAGAATTCAGGCGGGTGCATTTTGATTTCTGCAACTTTTGTAACAAAGACTCTATACTCTGCTTGCGTTTTTTCGCAGCTTTTTAATATATTTTTACCCAGTTTTTGTTAAAAAAAAAAAAACCATCAATGCAACACCCTCTTCCTTGGAGAGTGTGCCCAACATAGTATCCATAAATCCTAGAGAAGTGTGCTTAGAATGTTGTTTCTATATTCCTCAAAAGGCACCATCTTTCTGCAATTGTAGTTGTGGAGTTTTGTGCGAAGACAACACCCTCAATTAGTTGTCAATCACGCTTTCATAAGATGTCCAAAATTGTACTTATAGTGGATAAGTTATTCCTCATAAAGCGTGTAATAAAAATTTCATGAAACATTTCTTCACATAGGTATAGAAGTTTGAAAAATCTAATATGACTTTCTTTGTTTTAGGGGTTAATAGTGGCTCCAACTTGGGGACAATTTCCCCTCGAGGGTTCTTGAGAATCCCAAAATTATGGAGATTGAAGAAAAAGTGTGAATGACACTAGAGAAAAGGTCAATGACTCAAATCATTGTTGAACTCTAAGACTCTGAGCATTTGACACAAAAAGGGATCTTGCTCCCTAAGTCAACCCAAAAAATGAACTTCAAGATTAGCTTCTGCAAAATGACTCTTCCAGTAACCTAATTGTAATGTCCCCAACTTGAAAACAATAATAAAATTGAAAAAAATCTTACAAATGATTTATATATCAAAGAATAATCATTTTCAAAACAACATAAGGTGTCCACACACACAACTCCATTTTGAAACACAAGTGTGTGTGTCTATAACTCCATTTTGAAACACACATATGCACATAATTATATAGCTTGAGTTAAATCTTATTACATATGTGCAACATTAATAGCATTTTTCGTGTCTTTGGCAAATATGAATTAACATTGAATCCACAAACTTCATTAAATAGGAAAACATACAAAAATTCTTAATATTTCCACATATATAGAAACTTGTCTTCTATGCATCGTTTCACATAGGATTTTACTTCTAATGTGACACACATTATTTCACGCGAGATCTATCTTTTAGTGCAACACCAACATTTCACGCTAGATTTATCTTCCGGCATGATACATCACACCACTCAAAAGTTTGAATCACTACGATATCGCATTGCCATGAAGTTCTTATCTCTGTGATATCGCATGAACCCAAAGTTTTCTTTGCATCACCGCCAAATTTCTTCCATCGCGACATATCGCGTCATAGGAAATTTTCATTCTTCGTGACACTTTGCATCCTTAGAAACTTTTCAACTTTACGGTGTATTACATCGAAAGTTTATTTTGGTGCAATCAGTCAAACTTCCCAAAACATTTCATCACCGTGACAACTCTTTTCACATCCTTAGAAACTTTCCAACTTTGAGGTGTATCATGCAATATGTCTCACTCTTGAAAATTTTCATCGTCGTGACAACTCTTTTCACATCCTTAGAAACTTTCCAACTTTGCGATGTATCGCACCAAAAGTTTCTTTCAATGCGATATGTCGCACTTCCCAAATATTTCCATTTATGTGACAACTCTTCGCTATATCACATTGAAACAAAGTTTCGAGAGGTATGATATATCACATCACGCCAAAGTTTGGAATGGTGCGACATATCGCACAAAAAATCACTTTTACATGAAACGCAAAATTTGTCACCTCTTTTATGAAAATTTTCTAAATATTTTAAATGGATCTAAGGGTTTAATAATTGCACAAATGGACTAGCAAAATCTTAATCTTCAATTTAACAATGAAAAGAATCATTCAAAGAAATATTTACACAACACAGACCTCATATGAAGATTTCAATGGCACCCTATTTTATGAATAAATGTTGCAATCTGAAGCAAACCATCCACATAAATTAAAGAAGGGAAAATATGAATCTTTATGCATTGGTGAATTCAACCAGGAAGAATTGTAAAACTGGAAGCAACTAAGTTCATGAATCCCTAGTTTTGACTCTACATTCCCAAGACCGCAATCCCTAATTTATATGCAAAGGAAATAGCCTTGAAAACAAAGGGTACACATTGTTATTGAAAGGCACAGGCACAGAGACAAATTTATTTTTTGAATATAAAAGCCACAACACAAAATGCCAATACTATAACATTACCATTTTAGATATCACTAAGAATATTTAATTTATATTATTCTATAAAGGAAAGATGCATTATACACAGTCCTCATTTCCAATATTACAGATAATGTATTTTCATATTATAATTTAACTATTGTCAAAGTGTATCTTTAGAGGGAAGAGTAACCAACAAAGATTAATATTTGATACACATAGGAAGTACACAAAGATATCAACATGATTCTTTAACAAATATTTCTCCTTGAAACATAGGAATACAAAAAATATATAGAAAATATATCAATATGATTCTTCAACAAAGATTTTTCCTCGTAGCACACATGAATACATAAAATATATCAATAGGATTCTTTAACAAAGATTTATTCTTGAAACACATAGGAATACAAAAAAGATATCAATGCGATTCTTTAACAAATATTTCTCCTTGAAACACAAGAATACAAAAAACCTCCAAAAAACCTCCAGAGACGAAGAGAAAACATTTATTTGTTTCTTCACAAACCATGTAGACTTTATAAACTAAGTATTCATAAGAATTTTCAAAGCATAGATCAAAAAATTATATGTTTGTATATTGCAAACCAAGCCACTGATTGAGGCATACTGATTTTCCATCCAACCATAGGTGGAAACCACCCCCTAGTCAAGATATGATACAACTAGGACGAAGAAGCAATGCATAATATTTAGGATTGTATCTCCATCTCAGAGCAAGAAGATTACTAACCAAGTGTCTCACTATTGAATTTTTCTTTTTGAAGACAGGGCAGCTCTTTGGTAACCACAATACCTACCCCACACAACACAAGGATAGTCTTTCTTCTCTACTCAACAATCCCTCAAAAGCACCCTCCCTTCAATGCTCTTCAGTGTGTGCATAGAAAGGTCCAGGCTATTGTCCATTAACTCCAAAAGAATTTAACTTGATTCTTAGCCCTTCTCATGTCTCTAATGGATTTCTTTTACTACTGAGTTTTCAAAGACGAAGCATCTTTTTGGCACCCACAATACTTTCCCCACACAACACATGGGAATTCTTCCTTCTCTGCTCAGTAGTCACCCTCCCTCCAATGCTCTTCAATGTTTGCATAGAAAGGTCCATGCTATTGTCCATTAAATCCAACAAATTTTTCTTAGTTCTTAGTTCTTCTCAAGGTTCTTATGGATTCCTTTCATGGTTGTTCCATCCCATAGAATGGAAGCCTTCCATTTCCTAGAAAAAGCTCTATTTACCCCGAATTCCCTCTTTTCCCATTCAATTTTTTTTTTTTCTTTTTGTTCATGAGTGAAAAAGATTGATAAAAATAACCTAATCCCAACTTCTTTTTGGTTCAAAAAATGTAGTGGGGAGCAAGCTGGAAGAATATAGGAGATGATTACATAGATCCAAGGAAAGTTTACATTTACTTCTCATACTTTCTATAAACTATAGGCTAGGCTCACATCAACACCATAAAAGACTGAAGATTAAATTAAGGGCAAGGTGGGTACAATACATAGGTAACCAGACATATGGCATTCCCTCAAATCCCCTTATCTTCTTCTCTTGTTGTATCATTTCCCTTGTAGGTGCTCTTGCCCAATCAATCTTGGTTATTTTATAAATATGCAAAATAACACTATTTGCAAGTGTTCAAGATATCCAAACCAACATGGTATGTCTACCTCATGGTGTGAAATAAAACATGGGAATAAAAAATCCATGCAGAAAAACATTTCAACATAATTAAATACAAATTATTCGAGAGGGTAAAATTGGGACATTACATTAATACCTGTTGGAAATGCATGGTTCATTCCATATGTCCATGCACATTTCTTCTCTTATTATCACAACAAGATCCTTGGAATTAGTGGTAGTTACAAGTTATGGAAAAAGACTTGGAGGTTGTGCCCATGGTTATATCTTGCCCAAGCACCATTCATCATCCAAGCTATGGAGGATTATGGTTCGCTTGTTGGAGGATGTTACAAAGGCATGTTGCACTAGGGGATTCTATTAGGGCACACTTATCCTTGTTGAGGTAGGGTTACATGGCTTACAATATATTTGTTGCATCATTGATGGAGAGCCTTGTTCTTAGGTCAATCCAAGATTTGGGATGGAGGATGTGATTAGGAAGGGGGATTTAGAACACGAACGCTTTGCCATATTATAGGTCTAGATCATTATGGATGGTGAGGTAAGGGTCAAACAAAGCCTTAGAATATGAATGAACTAGCTCAAAATATGTCCAAGGATTGATTTATGGCAAGCTAAGGGATCAAACACAACATAAAGGAGAAATGCCCTCTTCAGGTAGATGGCTATAGCATGTGGAAGACATGAAGGTGTGAGAAATAACCCTAATGAGAGTTTCCACACATTTGGAGGCATATTTCACCTTTTAGAGGTATTTTAGGAAAGAATGCATTCTTCAAAGCGTTTTATACATATTTGGAGGAAAACATCCCACATGGAGGGGCCCCAGAGTATGACATGTGGTAAGGAAAGAGGCTACAAGAGGGACACCCTTGCTTGGATGATGCCATGTGGTAGTAGGTGCACTTGTATGGTCAAAGGAAGCCACTTGATGAGGAGTGTTCCACTTCTAGGATGAAAAAGGATGATATTTTATGGATTAAATCATGGATTTACCCTCTAAAAGAGGAACATCTCACTCAAGGAGGCATTTAAAGCATGCCCAAGGGTCATTATGGGGCACTACACATTGTTCAAGGCATATTCACATATTTGGAGGGGTTAACAATGGCTCCAACTTGGGGACAACTTCCCCCTGCGAGATGTTAAGAATCCAAAAACTATGGACACCAAAGAAGACATGTAAATGACACTAGAGAAAAATTCAACCCAAAAAAGTAAAAATAATAATGGACACTAAAGAAGACATGTAAATTGACTTTTTCTCTATTGGTATTTACATGTCTTCTTTAGTGTCCATAGTTTTGGGATTCTCATCATCTTGCAAGGGGAACTTTTTCGCCAAGTTGGAGCCATTACTTTACATGTAAACAAGACATGTAAAAGACAAGAAAACTAATCTTTCTCCCTAAGTCAACCTAAAAAATGAACTTTAGGATTAGATTCTACAAAATTATTCTTCCTAGTAACCTATTATGTCCGAGGACACTTATTGAAAACCAGGCTTGAATGAAAAGGGCTCAAATTTAAACCTAGACCTAATATACCCCCCTCCCACCCCCGAGTTTTTTAACAAAGTAACATACCAAACTTAGTTAAGCTAACCTAAGACTCGCAACTGAGTGATCAACATATTAATAATACCAATTGAACCAATCATGAAGTCGATGGATTTGCTTATAGAAATCAACATATGCAAATGGAAAGATAACTAGATGATCCAGGAGGATCCAAGAATGGTCACAGAGGTCAAGAAAGATTCATAAATTCTCAAAATTAAATTTCCCCAAATGTTATCGAAAATGACATCAATGCGTAGAGCTCGACGATGGCTTTCCAACGACGCAAAAATCATCTCAAACAGAGCTAGAACGCAAAAGTTATGGCCGGAAAAAGTTCAGGTCAAACGAGGCAAAGTCAAAGTCAAAGGGGACAAGGTGACACATGTCACCACTATAAGGGTGACATGTGGCATGACCGTACAATTGTACAATATTGATGTGGAAACATCACAAGCCACCACGTGTCATGACCGTACGGTTGATTGGGAAAGTGATGTGGTAATCGTGCATATTAAGTGGACTAGTCGTGTGTTGACACATGGCGAAGATAGACCAATAAGAGGTTATCTTGTGGAAGCCTCCCATTGGCCAATTATGGATAAGGTTTTTTAAAATTAGTTGGATCCCGAAGGATCAAACCTGGCTCTCCCGCCAAACAACCCAATGGCCTCACCAATACATCGTGCATGTGTTTCTTAACTGTATATGGCACCACCGTTATTTAAGGTTGTTATGTTGCATATTTGGCAGAGGAAAGGGGTCAAGGGATTAGCCCTTGAACCATATTCTATGATCATATGGTATCCAACGTAACCAAGTTATATTTAGTGGAGGTGCTAACGAATATTCCAACAAACTATACTATATATACAATATAACTCCAAACTATATAACAACCGTATTTTATAACAAAAGCGAGGTTTGCGGGTGATTGAACCCACGACCTCCTTTATGCTAAACATATGTCTTAACTATTGCGCCAAAGGAACCTCTTGTTAAGGCATGCCCACAGACAAATATTAAATGCCAACCAATAGTTCTGGATGGAGGTTAAGGGGCACGTGCCCTATTTAATGAGTGCATGGCCCAAGCCAAACACACACATGAATGCAGAGTACGGTGTTTCAAAGTTCATGCTTGAGGGTAATTAGACTTGGAGGTTGCACTGCAATGTGTGCCATGAGGTTCTGTCACTAAATTTTATGAACCTTATACTCATTTTTATTGAACTTTCACAAAGAATTCGATGGTATACTATGTTTTTGAGTTTGAGAAACATGTAAAAAGGTCATTGTAAAACACAAACATTTGAGCATTAATAAAGAGGTCTCTATTGGAAGAGGACCTGGAGAGGTAGCCCAAATTGGGTGAACTCCATTATCAAACTTGTGTATGTGATTTCAGTGTTGTTTCTCTAGTTTCGCTTAGTTATATTGCGATTTGTTTATCATTAAAGTGTATTGGATAGAGAAGTTAATTCACATGTAATTTGCAACCAGTCAAGCGATCATTATTATTTTCAAAGATCAAGTAGATGTTTATGTGTATTAAAGATTATTTAACATCTATGTATTAAAGATTATTTAACATCTAAGGATTTTTTGGATCGAGTTGGTATCAAAGAAGGTTTGACAAGTGGTTGTGAGTGAATGCTTACAAGGTCCAAATCCAAGCAAGGAGAAGGAAAACTTACAAGTTATAATCCAAAGATCGGTTTGAGAAGCTTTACTCGAAGAAGAAAGATGACTTCACCAAGAAAATTAGGTCCTTATGACTACGAAGATTATTTCTTTGAAGCTTTTAATTTAATGAAAGCCATGGTGGAAGAAATGTACGAGGGTTGAAAGAAGGCCAACGAGGAAAGTGCATCGGAGAAAGTTGAACCAATCAAAGAGGAAGGAGGAGATGATGAAGGTGGACCTTCAAAACCTTCCTCACCATCATCCTCATCATCATCTTCTTTTGAGGGAAGTAAACATTCTTCACATAAAAAGAATCCCTCTAAGAAGTCTCCTCATGATCGTAGTCTTCCTTTATTAAAATTGGATGTCAACTTCGAATTGCCAACCTATGATGGAGAATTGAATGCTAATAAATTGGACAATTGGATCAAGCAAATAGAGGTATATTGCAGGGTTCAAAAGATCGCGGACAATGTTGCAAAGATACAATTAGTTTCTCTTCGACTAAGTGGCACGTCCTTAATATGGTGGGAGAGTAAGATGCAAGTTGATCTTGTTCAAAAGGGTAAAGTAATCTCCTCTTGGGATAAATTTACTAAGGCAATAAGATAACAATTCTATCCACTATCTTATACGTAAACATAAATTATAGAATGGAAACATCTAAGACAAGGTAAAGGCCAAAATATTCAAGCATATACACAAGAATTAAAAAAAAATCATTATCCTTAGGAATTTTGTTGTATACTCATGAAACTCTTCTAAAATATATTGGTGGCATGTACTCATATATTCAACACATTATTTTAATGTTTAAGCCTACTAACATTGATAAAGTGTCAGTACAAGCGACACATCTAGAGGCTAGTAAGGGGAAGCATGTGATTGAAGATAAGAAGCCATACAAGTTCGAGAAGAAACCGAAAGGAAAATGGAAGAGTAAGAAGTCAGCTACAGTAAAGCAAGATGAAGAAAGACCTACATGTTCCCACAATGAAAAAAAGGGGGCATGATGAAGCACAATGTTAGAAGTTGCATCTTGAATTATGACCAAATAAGTTCAAGGATAAAGGGAAGCAAAAGACTTTTGCATCAACTCGACATGATGTAGGATCAGATTCTAGGGATGAATTTAAGATCATGGTAATAGGAAGCAAAGATATATCTTCTATGAATTCTAATTCTTCAGTTCAATCTGCTAAATTGAAAAGTGTTACTCATCAAAAGAAAAGAAGTGAGCTTTTCCATGTGAAGGTTATAGCCACGCATACAAAGGTAGATACTTTGTTTGACAGTGGATCTCAAGTTAACTTAATATCTGAAGCAATTGTTAAGAAGTTGGGTTTAAAGACACAACCTCATAAAAATCCATATCCATTAGGTTGGGTGTGTGAAGATTATAAGTTACAGGTAACGAGGCAGTGTAAGATCATATTTACAATTACAACTAAGTTCTTGAGGAGGTTGAACTAGATGTTGTGCCTCTTGACATTTGCGACATTGTCTTGGTTAGTCCATATCTATTTGACGAGAAAGCTCTATTCTACCATGAAGAGAATAAATATCACCTTTTCAAAGATGGGGATGAATTTATTATTAGAGCTCATTGAATCAAAACTAATGTTTATTTAGTGAGCATAGGGCAAATGAAGAGACTCGTGAACACAAGTAAATATTTTGTTCTCATGATAGTGAAAGAGGAGGAAGAATATATATCCGATGCTTTATCAGGTTGTGATCCAGGTCATAAACATGAGTTGGTTAAAATCATATCTAACTATGATGAGTTATTTCAGGAACCTACAGGATTGCCTCCTAAGAGGGAGGTTGAACATGAAATCTATTTGCAGCAGGATGCTCCTCTTCCTAACATTGGTATGTATAGGTCATTGGTGATCGAGAATGAATAAATAAAGAAGCAGGTTCAAGAGTTGCTCGATAAAGAAATCATCAAACCAAGTTCCTCTCCGTGTGTATCTCCTATTGTATTAGTTCCAAAGAAAGATGGCATGTGGAGGATATGTATTGATTTCCGATCCTTGAACAAGGTTATGGCAAAGAACCATTATCCTCTTCTTGGAATTTATGATTTATTGGATTAGTTAAAGAATGTTGTTTATTTCACTAAGTTGGACTTGAGAAGTGGTTACCATCAGATCATAATTGCATAAAGTGATATATGGAAAATTGCTTTCAAGACAAATCAGGGGTTGTTTGAATGGTTAGTTATGTCATTTGGTTTATGTAATGCACATGCAACATTTATGATGGTAATGAGTGATGTGTTCAGGCCTTACATAGATGATTTTTTTATTGTCTACTTGGATGATATATTGACCTTTAGTCAAAGATGGGAAGATCATATAATGCATGTCAAGACAGTCTTTGAACTCTTGAAGAAGGAGAAGTTGTATGTAAAAATGTATGTGTGAATTTGGAAAAACTTCTTTGGTATATTTGGGTTACATTGTAGGGAATGGCCAACTAAAGATAGATCTCGCAAAAGTAGAAGTCATTGTGAATTGGCCCAAGCTAACTACTGCCACAAATGTCGGGAGCTTCTTAGGAGAAGTATAGTACTCGAGGAAATTCATTGCTAATTTCTCTTTCATAGAAACTCCTCTACATGCATTAACAAGTGTTAAACATGGCTTTCAATGGGGAGGAAAGCAACAAAAAGCCTTGGAGACATTGAAGGAGAAGATAAGCATCTCGCCAGTTTTGGCTCTGTCAGATCTACAATAACCATTTGAGGTTCAAACTGATGCAAGTGGATTTGCCATGGGAACAGTCTTGATGCAACGAGAAAAACTTATATGTTATCATTCTGAGACTTTTACTCATGTTGTGATTAAATATATGACATATGATATGGAATTATATGCGTTGGTATAAAGTGTGGAGAAATGGAAGCATTACTTAATGGGAAAGGAGACAATAATTCATACAGATCATCATCCATTACATTATTTGCAGACACAAACCAAGCTACAATAGTCACATCATTTCAGGTGGACGGGTTTCTTATAACAGTTTCATCTGGTAATCAAGTACAAGAAAGGTATTCTTAATAAGGTTATAGATATGTTGTCAAGACCAGTGATTAATGCATCTGCAATACTACGGTATAATCCTTTAGCTCATGAAAGTTATGTTGAACAATATTCTAAGGATGATGATTTTAAAGATGTGTATGAAGCATTAACTTGTGGCAATCAACAGTCAGATTATTATATGCATGACAATTTGTTATATCATCATGGAAAACTTTGTATACCAAGAGATGAAAGAGTAAATGTAATTAGAGAAGCTCAAACATCTCTCATTTCTGGACATTTTGGGGTTGGTAAGATAGTAGCACAGTTGCAGAGATATTGTTATTGGCCTCAAATGAATGAGACAATTTCCAAGAATGTAAAAGGGTGTGTCACGTGTGCCACAAGCAAGCCTAGCAACATAAAGTTGGGATTATATATGCCACTTCCAGTACCTTCTCAACCATGGGAAAGTATCTCCATGGATTTTGTAGGGTGTTTGTCGATGTCCAGGACATGTCATGATTACTTATATGTTGTTGTGGATAGATTCAGTAAGATGTGTATTTTAATTCCATGCAAGAAATAGGTCACAGTTGAACAGACAACACAAATGTTCTTTGTTAATGTATGGGTTCATTTTGGGTTGCCTACATCTATTATATCATATCGAGACTCCTACTTTTTGGGAAAGTTTTGGTCTCATTTATGGGAGTTGATGGGTATTGTTGGCCCTTGGTTATGTATTAAGGAAGAAAGAAAAGATTAAGGAAGAAGAAAGACAAAGTATGAACTGCGCGGGAAGCACAAACCAAGGAAGGGTCGAAGTGGTTAAAGAAGCAGAAAAGAAGGAGTGAAGTAAAGGAAAAGCTATAAGTTGGAAGAGAATATCAAGGAAGACAAAGCATTGAAGAATATGGATTGTGGACAACTCAACAAATGGAAAAAGACACCAATGGATGCTTTGGATCACCTCGCGGAAAAGAAGGAAGGACAGGTCGACGAAGCGCTGAAAATGTGGGTCAACTGGACCTAGGGTTTTGGCACCAAGGGTTTTGACACCTAGGCTTCGGTCTAAGGTTGTCCAAGAGTCATGTAAAGTATAAATAAAGATCTAGAAGACCTGGATTGGGGGTTCATTCATATTATTATTATTGTTGTTGTTATTGGTGTTGTCGAGAGCAATATTGAGTTTGTATTCTGGATCTTTAGCTGGGTGCGAAGATCAACCTTGCAGCTGGGTGCATAGGGAGGAAAGAGAAAGAGAGAAAGAGAGAGAGATCTGCAGCTAAGTGCACATATAGAACTGTATGTTTTCATCTAATATATCAAGAAACACAGTTCTGTGGATGTAGCCCTAGGGAGAGGGTGAACCACGTATATCTTGTTGTTCTTTGTGATTGCTATGTTATTTGCCATCTGATATACTATTATTGCAGTGTGGTGTTAAATATAAGAGATATAACTAACTTCGTGAAGCTAATTATAACATTTTTAATCATATCTAGGATTGTATTGCGTCATTGTTTTGGATTCACTTTGCATTTCCTCTGGTTGTAGACATATGTGTCCTAAAACCCCCTATTGCTACTTCGGGTGAGACTTCATCTGCTTCACAGATGTTGCCGAAAGGGCTAGTAGTTAGGGTTTGTTGGTGCGTTGTTTGATCCAGGTGGATATCGGTGGCCACCCACCTTTTCCAACTAGCTCAAAACAACTTTCTGGCAATTTTGGCAATTTACTATTTTTAGCAGGTTTTAACTTCCGGGGCCATTTTGAGGGCCCAAATGAAGGTTTTTTGAGATCGATATTCTCAACGATAACTAAAGGCATGATTGATCCCCAAAAATGAATCTCCTCGATGATACCTTTCCAACGAGCTATCATACGCCTAAAACGGAGATCATATGCAAAAGTTACGACCCCGGGAAGTTAATGTACTAACTTACCCAAACGGGGCCCACATGACTTTTGGCGCTTCATCTCCTAGGGTTAGGTTTTTGGATGTCTAGGAATTTTGGCATTCCTGTTTATTGTAAAAAGGCCTTCAAAGCCTCATTGTAATCATCTTCTTGCGAATTCGAGTAGCCGTCACATCTCTTCTCAGAGATAAGTTGCGACCATTCTAGCGAGTCTTTCACTCTGTATTTTACAGTCTCTGTACATTTCTTTCATTAATAGAAATGGTGTATTACTGTATATTTGTGTTTATGGTTGCATCTCTGATACATTTCTGTTATATTATTGAATATATACGATATCTCTATGCATTTCTTTATTATATCTCCGCTCTCATTTCGTGCCGAAAATAATCTGGATCAGTGGTATCAGAGCAGGCTGCTCTTGATCATTTTTTCAGTGCATGTCCCCGACGAGGTCCGAGTATAGCAAGTTGGGTATCGAGCTTGTCTCTCTTGAGGACAACTGCTCTCGCACACCCAAGAAACCCTCAATGGTGGAAGAAAAAAAAAATGATGGAGCAGACGATCCTATCAGTCTGTTGCTTGAGCAAGCTCTCACGCGACAGAGGGACGAAATGATGAAGAATTTTTCCCACATCCTTCAACGCCTGCCGATAACAACAGGTGCATATTCATCAAGCGACCACTTTGGAGGCACCTCTCCTTTCAAGGTACAAGTTAATTTTGATATTCCTGTATTTGAAGGACAGATAGATGCAGAAGCCCTAGACAAATGGTTAAATCTGCTAGAACATTATTTATCTATTCACAAATTTTTTGACAAAGAAAAGATCACCTTCGCACTCCTTAAAGCTCTCCCCCATGTCAAACATTGGTGGGAAACTTATTGGGAGCATATTTCCACAGAGGAGTCTGAAATATATGGGGCCGATCCCACTTGGGATTGTTTTGTGGATGAGGTAAAGGAACAATATTACCCTGTTGGAAACTATGAGGACCAGTACATGAGATGGACCACACTGCGGCAAGAGAGGAGCCAAGCAGTTCCAGAGTTTACCAATACCGTCCATACCTTGCGCACCAAGCTGGGTATCAAAGACTCCGAGCGACATTTGGTTCTAAAATACTGTGGGGCTCTACACAAATACATCTAGACTGAAATGGATTTTATGGACATCTCATCACTCGATGCTGCTTATCGACATGCTGTTAAAATCGAGCAGAAATTTAAGCACCAGAACAAACGGGATTTCGGATCTGTAAATCCGCAACAACTAAAGTATGACAAAGACAACCCTAACAAACAGTCTCCTGAAAACCAGTCCAAGACACAGGAAAAGAAGGGTCACGGGAAGACAAAGAAGGACACCGGAAAATAGTGTGATTTCCACAAAAGCCCCTGGCGCAACATCGATGAATGTCGCTCAAAACAGTCATTGGTGCCCAAGATCAAAGACAAGGAGCCGAACCCTGATTCTGAATCCAATTCTGAGAACACTGGTAAAGGACAGATCATTGACGTAGACCCCACTGCTATTGTCGCAACCACATCAATTCAACCAGAAGAACCAACAGATCCCGAAGAGGGGGAGCGCCTTTTTCATTCACAGATGTGGGTGAAGGGGACCCCGCTGCACTTTATTGTTGATAGCGGAAGCCAGAAGAACCTCATCTCAGCAGAGGTTTTCAAACAGTTGGGATTGTCGACAACACCACACCCGCAACCATACAACATCGGGTGGCTTCGCCAAGGACGAGATCTCCGTGTCAGCCAGCAATGTCGATTGTCATACGTCATCCAACCCTTCAAGGACAAGGTATTATGTGATGTTGCCCCAATGGATGTCTATGATGTTCTCTTGGGCCAACCATATATGTGGAAGCGCCATGCTGTTTATGAGTCTCGACCCTATAGTGTCATTGTTACTTTGTGGGGTCATCTCTAAAGAATACCAGAGGTAGTTCCAACTATTGTTCCACCTAAAAAGTGTTGCAAGGTAGCATCTCATACTGAAAGATTCAGCTTCTTCACAATCTATTCAAAAGGCGAACAGAAGGACACTGCAATCACTACAATGTCGCCCCCTGCACCTTCTATCCAACAGAAGCAGGTCGACAAGGTTGCAACAAAGAGCAAAGATTCCTTCTACACACCTTCCTCTCATGTATCTCGACTTGTTGAACAACCTCAACTTCAACAGGTTCATGATAGACTTCCACAAACTAAATAGCACGACGTCTCCAACAATACAAACAGCTCACCCAGATGCAGATCCAACAAACGCTTTTCCCTCTCCCCCGGTAACTCAACACAATGGATACCATTGCTTCCTAAAGAGGGAGGATTGATCCAGGTGGATATCGATGGCCACCCACCTTTTCCAACTGGCTTAAAACAACTTTCTGGCAATTTTGGCAATTTACTATTTTTAGCAGGTTTTAACTTCCGCGGCCATTTTGAGGGCCCAAATGAAGGTTTTTCGAGATCGAGGTTCTCAATGATAAAAAAAAAAGGCATGATTGAGCCCCCAAAATGAATCTCCTCGACGATACCTTTCCAATGAGCTATCGTACACCTAAAACGGAGATCGTATGCAAAAGTTACGAGCTCGGGAAGTTAATGTACTAACTTACCCAAACAGGGCCCACATGACTTTTGGCGCTTCATCTCCTAGGGTTAGGTTTTTGGATGTCTAGGACTTTTGGCATTCCTGTTTATTGTAAAAAGGCCTCCATAGCCTCATTGTAATCATCTTCTTGTGAATGCGAGTAGCCGTCACATCTCTTCTCAGAGATAATCCGCCACCATTCTAGTGAGTCTTTCACTCTGTATTTTACAGTCTCTGTACATTTCTTTCATTAATAGAAATCATGTATTACTGTATATTTGTGTTTATGGTTGCATATCTGATACATTTATGTTATATTATTGAATATCTGCGATATCTCTGTGCATTTCTTTATTATATCTCTGCTCTCATTTCGGGCCGAAAATAATCTTGATCATTGCTAGAGTTGAACCATGGGTCTGCCGCTGTGCCAACAAATGGTTTTGTTGTCGGGACCGTGATCTACTTGAGGGAATTTCAAGGTGGTTTCCATCGAAGACTGATATTCAAAAGTGGATAGAATAACAAGAAAGGGACTTCACCGAAGCTCAGAACAAGAACCTTAGCATTAGTACAGAAGACTGGTTGGGGAGGTACATCTTTACCGACATACACGAGATTTTCTTTGGAGGAATTCATAAGGAGTTATATGAGTGGTTAACCATATTAGCAGATACCCAGTTTGAGATCAGATCTAGACCACCTGTGGTTTGTACAACAACGTTGATCAAGAAAGTCAAGAGAGTTGATAACGTTGTGTCTAGAGTAGTGGATCTCTGATTTGATAACACTATTGGAGGATACATTACTGAGTTTGCTATTGACAGAGTAGAATCATATAATCAAGCTAAGAGGTATTTATTTAAGGGACCTAGAGGAAAGTTTCTACACTTTTTAAAGCCGAGGATTAAGATGTTATTCCATGAGAAGAATATCCTAAAGATACAATAGTCAGCTGGATCTTGAAGCTAATGTTCAAGAATTCAGACAACGACAGTGACACAGAGGGTAGACTCACACGCAGTGGGAGACCGTTCAGAGAGGTTCCTCTTGCGAACCTGTTGAAGTAAAAATACGGAGATGAGGGATTCTATAGTGGAGAAGAAGCGAATCTAACAGACGAAGAGTATTCAGAGTCCGCAAGAACAGAGGAAGTACAGACTGAAGAACTTCGCCGAGAAGAGCCATAAACTTCAGGAACTGCACCTACTGTTGAAGTAAGTACTATTACTCCTCTAGGTGTTTTAACAACATTAAGTAGCTAGAGTAACTTGAGTAGTTAGAGCAATCAGAATACTGTCACAAGTAGTGTGGTACATACTCAGTCGAGAAACCAAGGAAGATCTATGGCAGATCAAATGAGGTTACCCATCTTCAAAAGAGATGGATCAGAAGATTCGGATCAACACTGGTTCTTATGCGAAGCTATATGGAGCATTAAGCAAGTGATTGGCGAAGCTGTTAAGAGAACTCAGTTTAGTACTACCCTGAGGGACTACACACTGAATTGGTATATGAAATTTGCTTCAGGACCTAGACAACCTAAACCGCTAAATGAAATTAAGACTGCGTTGAGTGCAGAATTCAAGAAACCTAAGTCGGAGTCACAATGTATTACAGAGTTGAAGGAAATCAAGCAGAAGGTGACTGAACCTGTTTGGGATTTTGATTAGAGGTTTAAGACTCTGACAGGTCGTTTGAGTTTTCAGATCCCAGATGAACAGAATAAAGAATGGTTCTTCGCTGCTCTCCTGCCACACATCAGAGTTCATCTGATGCAACAAAAGGTCGCTTCGCAGGCTGAAGCATTGGAGATCACGATGAAACTAGAAGCAACCCTTGTAGGAGAATCCAGTCTAGGTATGAGTCAGATTTTGAATCAATTAACCAGTTTGTCTTTATAGGTCGAAGATATGAAGAAAGATAAAGGAAAGGAGAAAAGAGAAGATATATGGTGCATCAGATGTAAATCAGAGGGCCATGACAAAGAACAATGTCCCCTATTCCATGACTATGTGACCTCTGGAGAACCTATTCCTTTGAAGCAGTCTACTGTACGCTGGTGCGAGGTATGTCGAAATAGACATCGCCCTGGTGAATGTTATTACATGCAAAAATATGTCTAGACACCTACCAATATTTACTGCACATTCTGTAAATCTGTGGGGCATGATGAGAAGGATTGTAGGACTTATGATCTCATGCAAGAAAGATCAAGGGATACATATAAAATTAAAGGAGAAGTACAACAAGAAGGAAATAATGCGTAGTACAACTCCCCAGGAAGAGGAAACTTTAACCCTCATGGTGGATTCAGAGGAAGAGGACAAGGAGGAGGTATGGGTCAAGGTTGAGGTCGAATTATTTGCTATAACTGTGCACAGCCAGGACATTTGGCAAGGGATTTTTAGAACCCTTGTACCACTTGCAACTACTGGATCATGTTATCGAAGAATGTCCAGTGTTGTTATCCAAACTCCAAGAGAGACAAGGAGGAAACCAACAAGTCCAATCGATATCAACAGAACCTCGCAGTGAGGACCCCAGAGTCCCTGTTATTACTAGAGGAGGCACTGCCGTTACAAGAGAAGATCAGGGGATTAGAAGAGCTACAGAGATGACACAGTTGTTTGATCCATGGAGAGAGAGGCATCCTTTTGAAGAAGCAAGGAAAGAATTTGTAGAAGAACAAGCTTCTGCATCTAAAGTAAAACCAAAAGTAAAGGAATGTGAAATGCCACCAACATTTGATCAGTCTGTCTTAGCTAAACAAGGAAAAGAGGTAAGAAAACTCATGGACTTCTTATATACCTGTATCAATTTGATTAAAGATGAAAAAATTGTGTAGGAGCTACAACACCTAGTAAGACAGTATGAAATTGGGAGAATAGATCCTCTGCTAAGTAGAGTTGTGAATCAAGTATCAAGGAAAAGGAGGACAAACAAGGAACTGCACCTTAGTGCTTAGATTGGAGACTACGACGTGGACTATGTGGTCCTCAACTTGGGATCATAAGTAAATGTTATGACGAAGCAGACTTGGGCACTGACAGGAAAACCTAGATTGATTTACTCTCCTATCAGGCTTAGGATGGCTAATCAACAGGCGGTGAGCCCCTTTGGAAGACTAGAGCATGTCCCTATAGACATCGACAGGGTAAGGACATTTGCAGACTTCGAAGTGATTGAGATAGTTGATGATAGTTGTCCTTATCCTACGCTGTTAGGAATTGATTGGGCTTTCAACAATTTGACTGTCGTTGACCTAAAGAAGAGAAGAATGACATTTGAGGGTAATGACCTTAAAGTCATTGCACCTCTGGACCCAGATGAAGGTCGCAGATACACATAACCTATCAGGGAAGAGGACTGCGCATACGAGCTAGAGAACATCTATAAACTGACAGAAAGACAACATGATTACATTAATCCTACAACATATGGAAATCTCAACTGGCAAAGTGAAAGTGCATGCTCATCAGATTCAGAGGAGGCATTGGAAAATTGGCAGAACATCATGTACGAAGTATCTACGTGGAGGTGTGCCAGATTGACCAGAGCAGTTCGATGGATGGGCATGGAAGTAAGTAATCTCCCTACATTCGATGGTTTGAATCATTTAGAGACATTTATAGTTGAATTTGAGAGAATTGTACTAGTACAACAGAGGATGTTGGCACTGGATGAAGCCTTGAAAGCTACACTAGCTAGATGGTGCGAAACACATAAAAAGACCATCGTGGTGTGGGTACAGTGTCACACCTTATTGATAGTGAGATTTTCAGACCAAGCTGAAGGATGCGAAGTTCATTACATAGGTCAGAGTTGTCCTAAGGACCAAGTGCAAAGCTGTGAGGAAGCCTGGATCAATATTCCTAAAGAACAATGGGTACACAAGTTCATTAACACCTTGGATACTATGCCTATCAACTAGTATCTTCAAGAAGAACTATGCTTTGTCACTACAGAGTGTTATGGTATGACTCAGAACTTTATAGCTACCTTCTTATTTGAAAGTTAGTACCCCACAATAGATCAGGCTTTACAAATTATAAGGCAGAAGACCTTTGAGGAGGCACCCAACCCCCCTCTTGACCAAGAAAAAGATGAATGGACTGCGCCTCTTCAACAGTTACATGATTGCTACAATATTAATGTTGATGAGGATGATGACCCGGGGGATGTAAACATCGTAGAAATTGAAAGACAAAGAGACATAGAAGGGCCAGGGATTGAATTAACCTTTGTTGGACAACCCATTAAAATTAAGAAGGTTAATATTGGAACAGAGCAAACACCTAAGTTAGCAAATGTTGGGATGATGCTACTATTAGCAAGATTACAAAATTATTGCATGAATATCAGGACTTGTTTCCAACCAAGTTAACATACATGAAGGGCATTAAAGGGCCCATGGGAGAAATGAAGATTCCTTTGAGAGAAGATGCAATACCTATCAAGCAGATACCTTATAGACTGAATCCCAAATATAAGTAGAAAGTTAAAATTGAATTGGATAGAATGCTGGAAGCAGGAATCATAGAACCTGTTGAAGAATCTGAATGGATTAGCCCTATGGTGGTCCAGGATAAGAAGTAAGGAGAAATTATAATTTGTGTGGACCTAAGGAAGCTGAACGATGCATGTCTACATGATCCATTCCCTACACCGTTTACTGATGAAGTTTTAGAGAATGTAGGAGGACATGAAGTTTACTCCTTCACAGATGGATTTTCAGGTTATCACCAGATCAAGATTTCTAAGGAAGATAGACATAAGACCACATTTGCAACAAAATGGGGTTCTTTCCAGTACATCGTGATGCCTTTTGGCTTGAAGAATGCACCAGCCATCTTTTCCAGGGTGGTGGTCGAAGCATTTAAGGACTTTTTACATAAGTTCTTGGAAGCATATTTTGATGATTGGACTGTCTTTAGCCTACTGAAAGATCATATTGAATGCTTGAGATTGGTGTTAGATAAGTGCAGACAATGTCAGATTTCCCTGAATTTAAAAAAATGTATTTTCTTTTCACCCTTTGGAGTGTTGCTAGGGCATATTGTGTGTAAGTAGGGGTTGTTGGTAGATCCTTCCAAGATCGCTATCATTGTTGATCTACCTCCTCCAACTTCATTTAGACAGCTGTGCATTGCACTGGGACACAATGGATACTATAGGAAGTTTATTAAAGGTTATGCACAGATAACAACACCTATGGAGAAGCTATTAAAGAAAGACAGTAAGTTCCAATGGACAGGAGAATGCCAACAGAGCTTTGACACACTAAAGCAAAAAATGGTCACTGTGCCTATCTTGGTTTTTCCAGATTGGAGTAAGGAGTTCAATGTTCATGTCGATGCTTCATCTATTGCATTAGGAGCAGTCTTGGCACAACCAGGTGAAGGATACATTGACCACCCCATAGCCTTTGCTAGCAGGAAGCTTTCTATAGTTGAAAGGAACTATTCTACGACTAAAAGAGAAGGCTTAGCTATGGTATATGCGTTGCAGAAGTTTAGACACTATCTGTTGGGAGGACATTTTAAGATGTTCACTGATCATTCTGCATTGAAGTACTTAGTTAAAAAACTAGTGTTGGGGGGAAGAATATGTAGATGGCTACTATTATTTCAGGAATATGATTTTGAGATCATGGTCAAGCCAGGGAGAATGAATAAATGACCTGACCACTTATCTAGGTTGGAACATGGAGAGGAACTTACTAGTCTAGAGAATACACTACCAGACACATAACTATTGGCCATCAGAAAAGTCGATGATCACTTTGCCAAGATAGTTCAGTTCCTGTCCACAGGAATGGCACCTCGCGAGTACACTGTCATTCAGAAGAAACAGTTGGTAGTCCGCGCTGCTGAATTTCAACTCATAGCTGAACAGTTATATAAGATGGGACCAGATGAGATCTCGAGGAGATGTGTTATGGAGGCAGAAAGACTGTCGATTCTCGCAGAAGCACATGAAGGCATTATAGGAGGACACTATGCAAGGAAATAAATAGCGCAAAAGATTCTCAGAGCTGGCCTCTGGTGGCCTACTTTACATAAGGATGCTAAGGAATACTACAGAGCTTTCGATGTGTGTCAAAGATTAGGAAAGCCTTCTAGAAGGGATGAGATGCCTTTGGCACCGCAATTAACGTTACAATTATTCGAGAAATGGGCTATTGACTTTGTGGGACCTATTAATCCACTAGGAAAGCACATAGGAGCTAGATACATTATCACCGCGACAGAGTATTTGACAAGATGGGCAGAAGCAAGAGCAATTAAGGACTGTAGTGCAGCCACAACTGGTCATTTCATCATTGAGGATATTATAACCAGATTTGGATGCTCATGAGTGATAAAGGCATACTCTTCATCAACAAATCTATTGAAGCATTGACTCAGGAATTCGAAGTTCACCATCAGAAGAGCACCCCATACCACTCACTGGCGAATGGTACAGTCGAAGCTTTCAATAAGATCTTGGAGACAACACTTACTAAGATTTGTAATGTCAATAGAGATGATTGGGATCTGAGAATTCCAGCAGTACTATGGGATTATAGAACTAGTTGCAAGAATTTAACTACATAGACTCTGTTTAAATTGGTATATGGCTTGGAAGCAGTGGTACCTATGGAATATTTGGTTCCTAGTTTAATAATTGTAGCATTTATAGGTATGGATGACATAGGCGCTGTCCAAGACAGGCTCGCGCAGTTGCTGGAACTGGAGGAAGACAAATTTATTGTAGGATTTCACCAGGAGGTACAAAAAGAAAGAGAAAAGGCTTACCATGATAGACATATCAAGAACAAAGTCTTTAAGAAAGGAGATTTGGTATTGTTATATGACAACAAGTTCATAAAGCATCTAGGGAAGTTCAAGACACATTGGTTAGGGCCATTCGAGGTTTCCCATGTTATAGAAGGAGGAGCTGCGCAGTTGAAGACTCTTAATGGAGAATGGAAGGATGGTTTAGTCAATGGGAGCAGGTTGAAGCTGTATTGTGACAACCAATTGCCTCACATCTCTTAGTAAAAGCAAATGAAGAAGGGTCTAGGTACTAGGTGCAGTTGAAACTGGGTACCAGACACAGAAAAGATAGTTTGCACGAGATAGGGAGGGACAGAGAAGAAAGCATAGGCTGCTTCGTGTAGTCTGCAGTCGAAGTGATATAGAAGGCTCAATCTTGCAGTGACTCGGGACGAGTCACATGTGAGTGTTGGGGTCTTGTTGGCCCTTGGTTATGTATTAAGGAAGAAAGCAAAGATTAAGGAAGAAGAAAGACAGAGTATGAACTGCGCGGGAAGCACACAAACTGAGAAAGGGTCGAAGTGGTTAAAGAAGCAGGAAAGAAGGAGCGAAGTAAAGGAAAAGCTATCCGTTGGAAGAGAAGATCAAGGAATAAAAAGCATTGAAGATTATGGATCGTGGACAACTCAACAAGTGGAAAAAGACACCAACAGATGCTTTGGAGCACATCGCGGAAAAGAAGGAAGGATAGGTTGGCGAAGCCTCGAAAACACGGGTCAAGTGGACCTAGGGTTTTGACACCTAGGCTTCGGTCTAAGGTTGTCCAAGAGTCATGTAATGTATAAATAAAGGTCTAGAAGACCTAGCTAGGGGTTCGTTCGTATTATTATTATTGTTGTCGAGAGAAATATTGAGTTTGTATTCTGGATCTTCAGCTGGGTGCGAAGATCAACCCTGCAACTGGGTGCATAGGGAGGAAAGAGAAAGCGAGAGAGATCAACAGCTAAGTGCTCATATAGAACTGTATGTTTTCATCTAATATATCAAGAAACACAGTTTTGTGGATGTAGCCCTAGGGAGAGGGTGAACCACATATATCTTGTTTTTCTTTGTGATTGATGTGTTATTTTCCATATGATATACTGTTATTACAGTGTTGTGTTAAAGATAAGACATATAGATAACTTCACAAAGCTAAGTATAACGTTGTTAAGCATATCTAGGATTGTATTGTGTCGTTGTTCTGGATTCACTTTTCATTTCCTCTAGTTGTAGACACTTGTGTCCTGCAACCCCCTATTGTTACTTTGGGTGAGACTTCATCTTCTTCGCAGGTGTTGCCGAAAGGGCCAATAGTTAGGGTTTGTTGGTGCATTGTTAGAGTTGAACCCTGGGTTTGTCCCTATGCCAAGATACACTAAGTTAAAGAAGAGCGCAATTTTTCATTCGCGGACAACTGGACAAAGAGAGGTGGTAAACATAATGGTGGCACATCTACTTCGAGGATATTGCAACAAGCATCCTAAGCTATGGGATGAATAGTTTCCTTATGTACAACAAGCCTATAATCATGCCATGCATTCTTGTACTCATAAAACTCCTTTTGAATTGTGTTTGGGGTACTTGCCTAAATCACCTATGGAGTTTGCTTTTGGAGAAGCAAGTAAAGAGGATGGATAGGATGATACAAATAAATATAAAATCTTCATTCAAAAGATCCAACATGTACATCAAACAATACAAGAACATTTAGAAAAAATCCAAGCCAAATACAAGGCGAGGCATGGCAAACATCGGGTTGATCATCAATTCAAAGTCAATGATCAAGTTTGGTTACATATTAGCAAGGAAAGAATGAAGGGTGAAGGTAAAAATCTAAGGCCAATCTGATATGGTCCATTCAATATCTTGGAGAAGATTGGTATTAATGATTTTTGTCTAGATCTACCAGCCTACATGCAAATGTATTAAGTGGTAAATGTTGAGAATTTGAAGTTTTATGAGCCTCCTATGATTATAGATGAAGATGAAAGTATTCATGTTCCGACAATTGATGATTTTTCTCTAGAGTATTTAGACGAGCTACGGGAAGATGTTATTCTCGATAGAAGAATTAAGACTTCACAGCTAGGTGATGTGGAATATCTTCGAGTTGGTCTCAAAGGAGTGAAACCAAGTAAAGCAAAATGTATGGATATCAGAAGGGTGAGGGAACTTTACCCACACTTAGTTGTTGAGTAATCAAAACTTTTGGTGCTCCAAAAAGCTTCTAATGGGGAGGAATGATCCAGGAGGATCCAAGAATGCTCTTAGAGGTCCATGAGGATCCAAAATGCTCACAGAGGTCCAGAAAGATTAAGGAATGCTCAAAATTCAATTGTCCCAAATGTTCTCAAAAATAACATCAATGTGTAGAGCTCAGTGATAGATTTCCAATGGTGCAAAAATCGTCTCGAACGGAGCTAGAACACTAACGTTATGGCTGGTCAAATTTCAGGTCAAACTAGGCAAAGTCAAAGTCAAAGGGGACAAGCTGACATGTGTCACCACTGTAAGGGTGACACGTGGCATGATCGTACGACTATACAATGATGACGTGGTATCATCACAAGGTGTCACGTTGCATGATCATAGGACTAACTGGGCAGGTAATGTGGCAATCATGCATATTAAGTGGACTAATCATGTGTTGACATGTGGCGAAGATAGGCCAATGAGAGGCTGCCACGTGAAAGACTCCTATTGTCCAATTATGGATAAGGTTGTTTAAAATTAGTTGGAGCCTGAAGGATCGAACCCGGGTCTCGCACCAAACAACCTAACAGCCTCACCAATACACCGCACATGTGTTTCTTAATTGTATATGGCACCATTGTTATTTAAGGTTATTATGTCGTACATTTGGTGGAGGAAAGGGGCCGACGGCTTAGCGCTCAACCCATAATCTATGATCATATGGTATTCAATGTAACCAAGTTATATTCCATGGAGGCACTAACAAATATTCCAACAAACTATACCATATATACAATATAACTCCAAACTATATAACAACCGTATGTTATAGCAAAAGCGAGGTTCGCGGGGAATCGAACCCATGACCTCCTCTATGAGAAACATATGCCTAAATCATTGCACCAAAGGCACCTCTTGTTAAGGCATGCCCATGGAAAAATATTAAATGTCGACCAACAATTTCAGATGGAGGTTAAGGGGCCCGCGCCTTATTTAATGAGCACGTGGATCAAGACAAAGACACACATGAATGCAGAGTGCGATGTCTCAAAGTTCATGCCCAAGGGTAATTAGAATTGGAGGCTACACTGTAATGCATGCCACAAGGTTCCGTCATGGAATTTTATGAACTTTATACTCATTTTTATCGAAATTTCGCAAGGAATTCGATCATATACTTTGTTTTTGAGTTTGAGCAACATGTAAAAAGGTCATTGTAAAACATAAGCATTTGAACGTTAATAAAGAGGTCTCTATTTGAAGTGGACCTAGAGACGTAGCCCAAATTGGGTGAACTCTATTATCAAACTTGTGTATGTGATTTCAGTGTTGTTGTTCTATTTTCGCTCAGTTATATTGAAAGTTGTTTATCATTAAAGTGTATTGGATAGATAAGTTAATTCACATGTAATTTGCAACCAGTCAAGTGATCATTATTATTTTCGAAGATCAAGTAGATGTTCATATGTATTAAATATTATTTAACATCTAAGTATTTTTCAGATCACTAGAGATGCAACTAATTCACCCTATAAGATTTATCAAAGAAGTTAAAACACATAACAAAGTATGCAATCAAATTTCTCTACATGATTCCCCCATATATCAATTCATGAAAAAGGATTATCGTGCAACTATCAACTCATGATATAAATAATCACATGTTAGAAAGTAAAGAGGAAAGCCTGAGCTCTTCTATGTTAACCACATAAAGAGGCCTATGATATGCACCATGATGGGGTCAACATAACATCCTAAATTGCAATGGTCATAGTCAAAAGTAGATATTGAAATGGGATTGGATTAAGAAACCATTACTAGGTTAAGATGCACTTCTTGCTATAACACAAGATTTGTGGGATGAGTTATATTCTTTACATGATTAGCTCCACATGTCGTATGTTACATCGAGGGGGGTCACAGGGCAGGCCCCGCTTGTTCGTGGGTGAAGCCCTTGAAAAAATTTTTGGGCTATTTTTAGGCAACAGTTTTTCGGCCCACTATAATATAATTCTAGTTAAGGAATCTAATCCAGGTCAACAAATTGGGGTTTTGGATGTTGCATAATCATATATATTGTATTGTAAATGGTGAAGTTAATACAATGAGAGTTAGAGGTGCAACTCTAAACATTTGTTGGTTTTCCCAGTTAAGGGTTTCCAGAGTAAATTTATGAGTACTATGTGTGAATGCTATTGTTTTCTTTTTGTTTTATAAATAATCTATGTGTGCATTGCTATATTGTAAAGGTTTAAAATGAACATTTTTTTATCAAAGTAGTTATTAGTTTCAGGGGGGGATTTATTACTAAGGGTTTGGTTATCTTAGGTCTGTGATAAAACTAGTTTCAATGGGAGCTCTGTGGTGGTTATTCTTATGGTGAAAAAGAATGGCAAGCAGTGATAAAATCAAAATCGAGAAATTTAATGGGAAAAACTTTGAACTTTGGAAGTTGAAGATGGAGGATATTTTGGTAGACAAAGAACAATGGGTCATTGTGGATCTTGGTACTGCACCTACAAATATGTCGACGAAAGACTGGGTGAAGTTGGATAGGAAGAAAAAGAGCACAATTTGGTTATGTCTTTTAGATTTAGTGTTATTGAATGTCTCAAGAGAAGCTACAACCAAGGCATTGTGAGACAAGTTAGGGGATTTGTATCAGTCTAAGTCCCTTGTAAACAAACTTTTCCTATGAAAGAAGTTGTACCTCTTGATGATGAATGATGGAGACCCAGTGACAGAGCATGTAAATGCCTTCAATATTAAGGTAAGTCGGTTGTTGTCTATTGACATTAAAATTTCTGATGAAGATCATAAGTGCATTAGTTTATTGCGTCCCTTGCTAGATTCATGGGACAATTTGGTTGTAGCTATCGAGACTAATGCAACCACATTAAATTTTGATGATGTGGTTTCATCCTTTTTATCAAAAGAAATAATAAGTAAAACCAGGGATAGTCAAAGCACAGATGCCTTATCTGCAAGAGGATGTTCCCTAGATAGAAATAAAAATAAGTTCTTGAGTGGGAGATCTAATTATAGAGGTAGATCTAAATCTCCAGGAAAATCCTTAAGGAAATGTTGAAAATGTGGTAAACTGACCATTACAAGAAGGATTGTAGATCTAAAAGTATTGAGAGAGGAAATGGATTTGATGATGTTCCTTCCATAGAAGGGAAGAGCTCGTCAAAGGAAGGAGGGAATACGTACTTTGCGTTTTCAAGCACACATGCAAAACATGATGTATGGTTGATCGATTTAGGTGTTTTTTTTCATGTGACTCCCAACGAGGAGTAGTTTTCTGAATATGAAAAGTATAATGGAAGTGATGTGGATGACACAACATCCATAATCACAAGACGTGGAAAATTCAAGTTGTTGCTCAAGGATAGAAGGATTAGAACACTCCCTAGGGTTTTGCACAATCCAGAGCTGGCTAGAAATTACTTGATATATGTAAGTAAGATGAATGATGTAGGTGTACATATAGTGTTTGAGAAGGAAACTTGGCTAAAAATTACTTGATATATGTAAGTAAGATGAATTATACATGTGTACATACAGTGTTTGAGAAGGAAACTTGCAAAATGGTTCAAGGAGAAATGGTGTTGATGAGGGAAGTTTGGAATGGAACTCTGTATAAGCTGTTGGGAAGCACTATTAGTAATGGTTGTAACAATTATGTTGTTCCTAAGGGTGGAAATGAAGAAGACCAATTCCCTACTGTCTTTGGAGAAAAGACATTGTTGTGACATCAAAGACTAGGACATCTTGGAGAGAAGAGCCTTCGACCACTGCACGATAAAGGTATGGTTGAAGGTATGTATGATTGCACACTGGATTTTGATTTCTGTGAACATTGCATATATGGTAAATAGAATCGGTTAAGATTCTCATCCGATGCTACAAGAGCAAAGGGAATCTTAGAGTTGGTACATAGTGATGTGTTTGGACATGTTCCTATTCCATCACTAGGTAAATATGTGTACTGTGTTTCATTCCTTGATAATTTCTCCAGGAATACATACATTTATTTCCTTCAAAAGTAATATGAGGTATTTGGTAAATTTAAAGAGTTTAAGGCTCTTGTGGAGAATTTAATAGAGAAGAAAATAAAGGCGTCGAGTGTTGATTTTTCTAAATGAGATGATATTGTATATTTGAATGATGTTATTACAATGATGGGTGTTCCATATATATAGAACATATGGTTACCATCCATGAAAGGATGCGTCCCTTGGATAATAAATAACTACTTATTTACTATATATATATATATATATATATATATATATATTCATAACATCTGCAACATTAGGAGCAACCCGCCTTATGATCCGAGAGAATGTCTTCTCGATGTTGTCCAAACATCAACATTCCCTCTCAAAGAGGGAGGCATTCTTGATCATGCCAAAGCTTGTCTATGAAGTATACAAACTTCACTCTAGACTCATGACACATGTCTGCCAGTCTTGGTAGATGTCTCTCTCCCACCTGAACTGAGAAGAAACTCCCTCTGCGGATCTCCCTCTGAGCCAATTCACTCTCTCTGAGATTAGGCTCACTCTGGGTCTGCATCTTCGAGCACTTCGAGTCCATATTATTCCTTGTCATGATCAAGGAAGGACTATGCCTGGGCCCATTTATCACAAGTACACCCTTGTGATAAATGTATCCTATCTCCATTGGTCCGCAACACAATCTAGGAGAAAGTCCGCCCGATAATTACTAGGGACATTCACCTGTGTTTATACATGTCATGTAGTTGGTATCCAAAAGACTTGAGCTAGCTCATCCTACAAGGGGTGGCCAGTCCCTTGGGGTTGATCAAGCTAAGTCATCTTGAACCATATTTGACATATAGAGGCTTCCTCATGAAACCAATGTCTTGGTTCCTTCATCTGACCAACACATTCCCTCCTACTAGTCCATACAAGACCAATGTCTCATAATGCTACCTCAAACATCAACACTCCCTCTTATGTAGGGAGGTATCTTTTCATGATGTCTTCATCTAGTAGTCCATCGTCAGCTCTGAAATCAACTAGTAGCACACAACTACTACCATGTCATCGATTGCTTGAATCATCCATCATAGTCTCCACGATCAAGCAACACACAACTGCTCCAAGTGATATGGTAATCTCCATGACAATCATCTAGTAGCTCACATCTACTATAATGACATCCAATAGAACATGAATGTGCTAATCCATAGTAGTACACAACTATTGTCCAGTGGTACACAACCACTACTAGTAGCACACAACTACTTTCTAGTGACACACAATCACTACCAGTTGTACATAACCACTGTAGTAGCACACAACTACTGTTAAGAGACACAAAGTCTCTGCTAGTGGTACAAAACCTCCGTAATAGCACACAACTACTATCCAGAGACACACAGTCTCCGCCAGTGGTACACAACCACCATAATAACACACAACTAATATCCAAAGACACACAGTCTCCGCCAGTGGTACACAACCATTGTAGCATACAACTGTTGTCTAGAGACACATAGTCTCTGCCAGTGGTACACAACCATTGTAGTAGCATACAACTATTATCCAGAGACACACAATCTCTGCCAGTGGTACACAACCACCGTAGTAGCATACAACTACTGTCCAAATACACATACTCTTCACCAGTTGTACACAACCATTGTAGTAGCATACAACTGCTATCCAGAGACACACAATCTTCGCCATAGTCTAAGGACTACACATGTGTCCCGTAGTTGTCACGCACTCAATGAAGTGTCACGTGACTATTTGAGCCACACTCTATCTGAGTATTCTAGGCATGATGCGAGTCATCTGCATCATCTCTCAGTTGTACTAGCATGATGCTACTGCATCATATCTAAGTTGTACTAACATAATGCGACTCATGCATATGCATCATCTCTACAATGTACTAGCATGATTCTAAAGCATCATATCTAAGATGTACTAGCATGATGTGGAGTATCATCTACATAATCTCTAAGGTGTACTAGCATGATGCAAATGCATCATATCTAAGTTGTACTGGCATGATGTAGATCAGTGCCTCTGCATCATATCTAAGCCATACTAGCATGGTGTCAATGCACCATATCTAAGTTGTACTGGCATTATGCAAGTCAGCTGCATCATTTCTAAGATGTACTAGCATGATGCTACTACATCATATCTAAGTTGTAATAGCATGATGCAACTCATGCATATGCATCATCTCTAAGTTGTACTAGCATGATGCTAATGCATCATATCTAAGCTATACTAGCATGATGCGTCTCAAGACATTTGTATCATATCTAAGATGTACTAGCATGATTCTAAAGCATCATATCTAAGTTGTACTAGCATGATATAGATCAAAACTCCCTCTCAACCAAGGAAGCAATCTCCACAAGTGCCAACTTGTCCTTGAAGTACACAAACTTCCCTTTGGACAAGTGCTTCGTCAGAATATCTGCTATCTGCTCACCAGTGGAGATATACTAGAGTTTTACTTCTCCCTTCTAGACTCGATCACAGATGTAATAATACTTTATATCAATGTGCTTCGACCTGTCATGGAACATTGGGTTCTCTGAAAGCTTCACACATCTTTGATTGTCACAGAATATCATGGTTGAATCTGACACCTGATCAAATAGTCAAGAATTCAACTTACAGAGCCATACTGCTTCTGTACAAGAATATAATGTTGCAATGTACTCTGCCTCTGTAGTGATGAGATCCCCATACTTCTATTTCTTGCTAATCCAAGATATCATGGATGAGCCCAAACTGAAATAGGTACTAGAGGTACTCTTTCTATCATCCGCACTCCCTGCCCAATCATAGTTTGTATATCCCTGCAACATTACTTCTCCACTTGAGAAGTATCTGAGTCCATACCCAATTGTACCATGTAGCTACCTCAACACATATTTTGCAGCAACCTAGTGCAATTTCCTTGGTTCACTCATGAATTGACTCAAGGTGCTCATAAAACATATATTTGTCGTGGTGTTCACTAGGTACATCAGGGGCCCAACTAGTTGTTTGTACATTGTAGGGTCCACCAAATTTGAGTATGAAGTTACCTCATTCAACTTCTTCAAATTTGATATCATGGGTATGGCCATGGACCTACAGTCCATTATGCCATATCTCTGCAAGATCACAACCTTGTGCTTCCTCTATCAGAGGAATTTCTTGCCTGGCCTCTACCACACTTCCAATCCCTTGGAGAATACTCAATCGCCTAACAGGAACAATGGATCATCCCAAGAATAACCAATCTAGGACTATCTCCTCTGGAAGTGGATCTGCATGTACTGAGAGTAGCTCCTCCACTCTCTTTTCAACTGCTCCCTCTAGAGATCTGGAACTACTCCTTTTGGGCTCCTACAACTGCTCCCTCCGGGACTCATACTGTGTTCGCCACCTCCATTGGATCTATCACCATAGATGTGCTACAGTGGGTCTGACTGGCTGTATCCATGATCACTGTAACTATTTCTGCTATCTAGTATGATCCCGTCTTGGAGGAAAACAAATCCTAGAGACTTTTTGATCCAGGTGGATATCGGTGGCCAACCACCTTTTCCAGCTGGCTCAAAACAACTTTCTCGCAATTTTGATAATTTACTATTTTTAGCAGTTTTTCGGGTCCTGAACTTCCGGAGCTGTTTTGAGGCCCTAAACGATGTTTTTTTGGAGTATGTTGTAGGCACAATTTCATCACGAAATTTTGTGCAACTGTTGTAGTCCTCAGATAGATCTTTCCAAAGGGCTATCATATGCCTAAAACTTAGATTGTATGCAAAAGTTACGACCCCGAGAAGTTGATGTACTAACTTACCCAAACGGGGCCCACATGACTTTTGGCACTTCATCTCCTAGGGTTAGGTTTTTGGATGTTTAGGGTTTTTTAATCTCCTGTTTATTGTAAAAAGGCCTTGAGAGCCTCGTTGCAATAATCTTCTTGCGAATGAGCGCAACCGTCTCATCTCTTCTCAGAGATAAGCCACCACCATTCCATCAAGCTTGTTTTCCACTGCATTTTAAAGTTTCAGCTTATTTCCTTATTGAATAGAAAACCAGTTTTACTGTATCTATGTTATTCTGTGTTAAGAATCTGGTAATAATCTGTAGTCATTTCGTTCTTCTCATAAAATCCAGATCAGTGGTATCAGAGCGGCCTGATCCTTGTCATCTTAATGCATGTCCCCAACGAGGTCAGAGTACAAAGAGTTAGGTCTCGAGCTTGTTTCTCTTGAGGACAAAAGCTCTTGCAAACCCAAGCGACCTCTCATGTAAGGATAAAAGAATTATGATGGGATAGGAGATACTTTCAAACCGTTGATTGAGGAAGCCCTCACGCAACAGAGGAACGAGATGATGGATAATTTTGTGCAAATCCTTCGGCGAGATGATGGATAATTTTGTGCAAATCCTTCGGCGACTACCAACAAGCGACGCATTTTCTTCGAGTGGAGGCACCGCCCCCTTCAAGGTACAAATAAACTTCGATATTCCTATATTTGAAGGTCAGATAGACGCAGATGTTGTAGACAAGTGGTTGAATCTACTAGAAGGGTATTTTTCTGTCCATAACTTTTCGAATAGAGAAAAGATTACTTTTGCGCTCCTCAAAGCCGTTGCCCATGTTAAAGATTGGTGGGAAACTTTATGTGAGCAAAAGGAAACAGAGGAACCCTCATTATTTACAGTCACGGTCACCTGGGAATCCTTCAGGGATGCTATTAAGGAACAATACTACCCCGTCGGAAGTTATGACGACTTGTATACCAAATGGACAACACTGCGGCAAGAAAGAGACCAAGTAATGCCATATTTAACTAATATCTTCCATACCTTGCGCACCAAGCTGGGTATCAAAGATTCAGAGCGATGTCTAGTGCTCAAGTATCATGGTGCTCTGCATAGATACATCTAGACCGAAATGGAATTTCTAGACATCTCATCCTTGGGCGCGGCCTACCGATATGTCGTCAAAATCGAGCAGAAGCTCAAACAAAAGATGCGACAATTTGGGCCTGGGAACACCTCACAACAAAAGCCAGGAAAGGGCGGCCCCAACCCACAGAACAAAGGACAGAGCAAATATGGGCAGTATCAGGATAACCGGTCCAAGTTTCAAGCAAAGAAGGACACTAGAAAGACAAAGAAAGATACCGGGAAGTGGTGCGACTTCCATAAGAGCCCCTAACATAACACTACTGATTGCCGCTCAAAGCAGACGCTGGTGGCCGAAGTGAAAGCCTCTGAATCAGATGCGGGTTCTGACTCTGAGTCAGAACTAGAAAGGGGAAGACAGATCATTGACGCGGAACCCAGTGCCACCGTTTCTACCACCAAGCTCCAACATGGTGAACCAGATGAGCCAGAAGAAGGAGAGCGCCTCTTCCATTCACAGATGTGGGTAAAAGGCACCCCGCTGCGCTTCATCGTCGACAGTGGTAGCTAGAAGAACCTCATCTTAGCAGAGGTCATCAAGCGACTAGCCCTGCCGAAAACGCCGCACCCACAACCCTACACCATTGGATGGCTCCACCAAGGAAGCAATCTCCACATTAGCCAACAGTGTCGACTGTCGTACGACATCAAGCCCTTCAAAGATGAGGTATTGTGTGATGTTGCTCCTCTCGAAGTTTGTGATGTTTTTTTGGGCCAACCTTATTTATGGAAATGTCATGCTGTATATGAGTCTAGGCCTCGTAGTGTTATTATTACTTTGAACAAGAAATTGTATAGGATACCCGAGGCTGTCCCACCTAGTGCTATTTCCTTGATCTCTGCTAAGCAATGCAGGAAGGTTATCTCTCAGACGGGGAAGTTTGTCTTCTTCATGATTCGCTCTCAGAATGAGAGAAAAATCACAGCCACATCCAGGGTCTCTGCGACTGACCTCTCCACACAGCAGAAGCAAGTAGATAAAGTCATGGAAGAATACTCAGATATCTTCTCCTCACCTATCAGGGTACCTCTGCACTGCCAGGTCAAGCACTCCATCGATCTGACCCTCGGTGCACTGCTGCCCAATGGGCCAATATATCGCCACTCTATGTTAGAGAATGAGGAGATCAAGCGACAGATCCAAGAATTTCTTCACAAGGGTCACATCCCCATCTCATCACCTTGCGGGAGCCCAATCGTGCTGGTACAGAAGAAAGATGGAACTTGGCAACTTTGCATTGATTATCGGGCTCTGAATAAAATCACAGTCAGAAACCGGTACTCGATTCTCCGAATCGACGACCTCCTTGATCAACTCATGGGGGCCAAATACTTCATTAAGATTGATCTGAAGTCTGGCTACCACCAGGTCTCGATAGAACAGACTAATGTATGGAAGACCACCTTCAAGTCAAAGGAAGGCCCTTTTGAATGGTTGGTCATGCCCTTTGGCCTGACAAATACTCTAGCCACTTTCATGAGGATGATGGACGATATCCTGCGACCATTCAAAAATACTTTTGTAGTGGTGTATCTAGATGACATTCTCATTTACAGCAAGACTTGGGATGAACACTTGCAGCATATTCAGCAGGTTCTGCACACCCTACGACAACACAAGCTATACACCAACTTGGAAAAATGCTCCTTTGGCATGGATAGGGTCCATTACCTAGGCTACATCATTGATCAACATGGCGTACATGTGGATCCAACCAAGATCCAAGTCATCCGTGACTGGCCAACCCCAACCACACTCACTGAGCTTCGAAGCTTCTTGGGCCTTGCCAATTTCTACTACAGGTTTGTGTTGGGATTCTCCCATATTGCATGGGCCCTCAGCCAAATAACCAGGGGTGGTGGTAAGTTGAAATTTTCTTGGGGCCGGCCCCAACAACAAGCGTTCGATGATTTGAATAAATGCTTGTGCTTAGCCCCAGTACTTTCACTACCAGACCTGTAGCAGCCCTTTGAGATTGAGACTGATGCTTCAGACTATGCTGTGGGTGCCGTTCTCACACAGCACAACCACCCTGTGGCCTATCATAGTGCGACACTATCAGATGATGTCTGTAAGTACCCTACTTATGACAAAGAAATGTACTCCATTGTGCAAGCCTGCTGCCAATGGAGACAGTCATCCACATTGATCATAAGTCACTGCAGTTCATGCAGACACAAGGAAAATTGCAGAATGACCGCCATCAAACGTGGTCCACATACTTGCAACAATTCCACCTCAACATCAAGTATAAAACAAGAAGCACCAACCATGTCGCTGATTGCCTCAACAGACCACCAGTCACGACACTCACCACAGTACTAAACTCTTGTGGCCATGAGACCTCTGGATGGCCCCAACTCTATGAGACAGACCCAGACTTTGCCACCACCTACAAAATGTTGGGTGCAAAGGCAGTTGTCGATAATTTCCATCCTCATGATAGGTTGTTGTGCCGACTGGGCCATATATGTGTTCCATCAAGTGAGCGAGCGAAGCTAATTTGGGAATCCCACTACAGCCGTGTGGCAGGACACTTTGGCGTTGAAAATACAACGACAATGCTAAAAAAACATTTCTACTCGCCGAAACTTCGACAGGAGGTCAGCAAGTATATCAGGTCTTGCATTGCCTACGCTATTGCCAAACCAACCACTAAGAAACACGGCCTCTACAACTCTCTTCCTACTCCTAACAGGCCATGGGAATCCATCTCAATGGACTACATGTCGAGCCTCCCGTCCACCAAGCAGGGAAATGACTGTGTTTTTGTGGTTGTTGATCGCTATTCTAAGATGGCGATTTTGGTTGCTTGCAAGAAGAGCATCACAGTAGAAGCCACTGCCAAGCTCTTCTTTGAATGGGTCTGGGTACATTTTGGAATCCCACAAACCATTGTCTCAGATTGGGACAGTTGATTTCTCAGCACATTCTGGTCAAGCCTCTGGTCACTGCTGGACACCAAGCTCACCAAATCCATGGCGTTCCACCCCTAGAAAGATGGCCAAACCGAGGTCGTAAATCGAATGATCGTGCATATACTGCACATGTATAATTCCAAGCACCCTCGTACATGGGATGAGAGTCTTCCCTATGTCCAACATAGCTACAACCGAGCCTTGCATAGCTCAATCAACCAATAGGCGGGGTTGGGATTCCAACCATTGGGAACCATAGATGTTGCACTTCCCCTTGCGGTCACCTCGACCGAATCCTCTCCTACTCTAACTGAGGCTGACAAAGCCACCCGGTTCATTAAGAGGATCGAACACATCTGCCAATAGGTTCAGGATATCCTACATAAGTCCAATGACAAGTACAAGCAGCGCCATGATAAACATCGGGTTCCACATAAGTTTCAGGTGGGCGACAAAGTTTGGTTGCACTTGCAGAAAGAACACCTTACAAGACCCCATCAGAATCTTTGCCTGCTCCATTATGGGCCATACGCCATCACCAAGGCTATGGGGGATAATTATTTTGTGCTCAACATTCCTTCTTTCCTTGGCCTGCACCCAGTGTTCAACGTGGACCACCTTCGGCCTTATTTCCCACCATTATTGGACACCTCAGACGTAGCTGAACAACTGACACCAATAGAGCTCAACCCCAACTGCATACAATATAAATCCAGTGATCAGATTGTGGACATGCAGATCAAGGGAAATCATCGACAAAGGATCCAGCTTTATCGAGTCATCAAAGCAGGGCATCTCCTCACCAAGGCAAGTGGCTCACCCGGGGCCAAATTCAACAGAAATTTCCTCAACTGATGGGGGAACTCAACGCAATGGAGACCATTGCTTCTTAAGGATGGAGGATTGATCTAGGTGGATATCGGTGGCCACCCACCTTTTCCAGCTAGCTCAAAACAACTTTCTCGCAATTGTGATAATTTACTATTTTTAGTAGTTTTTCGGGTCCTAAACTTCCGAAGCCGTTTTGTGGCCCTAAACGATGTTTTTTGGGGTATGTTGTGGGTGAAAATTTTCATTATGAGCTGAAATTTTGTGCAACTGTTGTATTCCTCAGATAGATCTTTCAAATGGGCTATCATATGCCTAAAATGGAGATCGTATGCA
>ML794696.1:271791-294661 GCA_009831015.1 Picea engelmannii
CATGAATATTAATAATAATTCATGTGTACTTGGTATTTTGGCCTTCATGTAATATATCCCTCCTCCACATTGACTAGGGATTGTGACATAGGTTATTCCATGGTGTCAAGGTGTATAAGACACTTATATGACACTTTACGACAGATGGAACTTGGTGACTTTGCATTGATTATCGGGCTCTCAATAAAATCACAGTCAGAAACCGGTACCCGATTCCCCGAATTGACGACCTCCTTGATCAACTCATGGGGGCCAAATAATTTAGTAAGATTGATTTGAAGTCTGGCTACCACCAGGTCCCGATAGAACAGACTGATGTATGGAAGACCGCCTTCAAGTCAAAGGAAGGCCTTTTTGAATGGTTGGTCATGCCCTTTGGTCTGACAAATTCTCCAGCCACTTTCATGAGGATGATGGATGATATCCTGCGACCATTCAACAATACTTTTGTAGTGGTGTATCTGGATGACATTCTCATTTACAACAAGACTTGGGCCAAACACTTGCAGCATAGTCAACAGGTTTTGCACACCCTACGACAGCACAAGCTATATGCCAACTTGGAAAAATGCTCCTTTGGCATGGATAGGGTCCATTACCTAGGCTACATCATTGATCAAAATGGCATACATGTGGATCCAACCAAGATCCAAGTCATCCGTGACTGGCCAGCCCCAACCACACTCACTAATATTTGGAGCTTCTTGGGCCTTGCCAATTTCTACCACAGGTTTGTGTTGGGATTCTCCCATATTGCATGGGCCCTCAGCCAAATAACCAGGGGTGGTGGTAAGGTGAAATTTGTGTGGGGCCGGCCCCAACAACAAGCATTCGATGATTTGAAGCAGCTCTTGTGCTCAGCCCCAGTACTTTCACTACTAGACCTACAACAACCCTTTGAGATTGAGACTGATGCTTCAGACTATGCTGTGGGTGCCGTTCTCACACAACACGTCCACCCTGTGGCCTATCATAGTGCGACACTATCATATGCTGTTCGTAAGAACCCTACTTACGACAAAGAAATGTGCTCCATTGTGCAAGCCTGCCGCTAGTGGAGACATTACATTCTTGGGAGGGAGACAGTCATCCACACTGATCATAAGCCACTGCAGTTCATGTAGACACAAGGAAAATTGCAAAATGACCGCCATCAAAAGTGGTCCACATACTTGCAACAATTCCACCTCAACATCAAGTATAAAACAGGAAGCACCAACTGTGTTGCTGATTGCCTCAACAAACCACCAGTCATGACACTCACCATAGTATTAGACTCTTGCAGCCATGAGACCTTTGGATGGCCCCAATTGTATGAGATAGACCCAGACTTCGCCACCACCTACCAAATGTTGGGTGCAAAGGCAGTTTTCGATAATTTCCATCTTTAGGATGGGTTGTTGTGCCGACTGGGCCATATATTTGTTCCATCAAGTGAGCGAGCAAAGCTGTTCTGGGAAGCCCACTACAACCGTGTGGCAGGACACTTCGACATTGAAAAGACAGTGGCAATGCTACAAAAACATTTATACTGGCTGAAACTTTGACAGGAGGTCAACAAGTATATCAGGTCTTGCACTGCCTGCGCTATTGCCAAACCAACCACTAAGAAACAGGGCCTGTACACCCCTCTTCCTACTCCTGAGGCCATGGGAATCCATCTCAATGGACTACATGTCGGGCCTCCCATCCACCAAGCAGGGAAATGACTGTGATTTTGTGGTTGTTTATCGCTTTTCTAAGATGGCGATTTTGGTTTCTTGCAAGAAGAGCATCACAATAGAAGCCACTTCCAAGCTATTCTTTGAATGGGTTTGGGTAGATTTTGGAATCCCACAAACCATTGTCTTAGATCGAGACAGTCGATTTCTCAGCACATTCTGGTCAAGCCTCTGGTCACTGCTAGACACCAAGCTCACCAAATTCACGACGTTCCACCCCTAGAAAAATGGCCAAACTGAGGTCGTAAATTGAATGATCATGCATATCCTGCACATGTATAATTCCAAGCACCCTCGCACATGGGATGAGAGTCTTCCCTATGTCCAACATAGCTACAACCGAGCCTTGCATAGCTCAACCGACCACAACCCCTTTCAGGTGGGGTTGGGATTCCAACCGTTGGGTCCCATAGATGTTGCACTTCCCCTTATGGTCACCTCGACCGACTCCTATACTACTCCATCTAAGGCTGACAAAGCCACCCGGTTCATTGAGAGGATCCAACACATCCACCAACAGGTTCACGATATCCAATAGAAGTCCAATGAAAAGTACAAGAAACACCATGATCAACATCGGGTTCCACATAAGTTTCAGGTGGGCGACAAAGTTTGGTTGCACTTGCAAAAAGAACACCTTACAAGACCCCATCAGAAGATTCACCCACTCTGTTATGGTCCATACACCATCACCAAGGCTGTGGGGGATAATTCTTTTGCACTCAACATTCCTCCTTTCCTTGGCCTGCACCCAGTGTTCAACGTGGACCTCCTTCGGCCTTATTTCCCACCATTATTGGACACCTCAGACGTAGCAGAACAACTGACACCAACAGAGCTCAACCATGACTACATACAATAGGCATCCAATGATCAGATTGTGAATACCCAGATCAAGGGCACTCGACAACAAAGGATCCATCTTTATCGAGTCGTCAAAGCAGGGCATCTCCTGCACCAAGGCAAGTGGCTCACCCGGGGCCAAATTCAACAGAAATTTCCTCAATTGATGGGGGATTTAAACGCAATGGAGACCATTGTTTCCTAAGGATGGAGGATTGATCTAGGTGGATTTCGGTGGCCACCCACCTTGTCCAGCTAGCTCAAAACAACTTTCTCACAATTTTTATAATTTACTATTTTTAGTAGTTTTTTGGGTCCTGAACTTTCAGAGCCGTTTTGAGGCCCTAAACGGTGTTTTTTGGGGTATGTTGTGGGCAACTGTTGTATTCTTCGGATATATATTTCCAACGGGCTATCATATGGCTAAAACGAAGATCGTATACAAAAGTTATGACCTCAGGAAGTTGATGTACTAACTTACCCAAACGGGGCCCACATGACTTTTGGCGCTTCATCTCCTAGGGTTAGGTTTTTGGATGTTTAGGGTTTTTGAAACTCCTGTTTATTGTAAAAAGGCCTTGAGAGCCTTGTTGTAATCATCTTCTTGTGAATGAGTGCATCCGTCACATCTCTTCTCAGAGATAAGCCGCCACCATTCCAGCGAGCTTGTTTTCTGCTGCACTTTACAGTTTCAACTTATTTCCTTATTGAATAGAAAACCAGTTTTACTGTATCTCTGTTATTCTATGTTAAGCATCTGGTAATAATCTGTAGTCATTTCGTTCTTCTCATAAAATCTGAATCAGTGGTATACGAGCGGCCTGCTCCTTGTCGTCTTAATGCATGTCCCCAACGAGGTCGGAGTACAAAGAGTTAGGTTTTGAGCTTGTTTCTCTTGAGGACAAAAGCTCTCGCACACCCAAGCGACCTCTCATGGAAGGAGAAAAGCAAGATGATGGGATAGGAGATCCTTTCAAACTGTTGATTGAGGAAGCCCTCACGCAACAGAGGAACGAGTTGATGGATAATTTCACGTAAATCCTTCGGCGACTACCAACAGGCGACGCATCTTCTTCGAGCGGAGGCACCGCCCTCTTCAAGGTACAAATAAACTTTGATATTCCTATATTTGAAGGTTAGATAGATACAAATGTTGTAGAAAAGTTGTTGAATCTATTAGAAGGGTATTTTTCTGTCCATAACTTTTCGAATAGAGAAAACATTACTTTTGCGCTCCTCAAAGCCGTTCCCCATGTCAAAGATTGGTGGGAAACTTTTTGTGAGAAAAAGGAAACAAAGGAACCCTCATTATTTACAGTCATGACCACCTGAGAATCCTTCAGGGATGCTATTAAGGAACAATACTACCCTGTCGAAAGTTATGACGACTTGTATACCAAATGGACCACACTGCGGCAAGAAAGAGACCAAGCAGTGCCAGATTTCACAAATATCTTCCATACCTTGCGCACCAAGATGGGTATCAAAGATTCATAGTGACTGTTATCGGATAAATCGGTAGGTGCGGACACTAATAGATCTCCCTAGATCTACCTGGATCTAGAACAAAACAAGACAAGACACGACTCTTTCCCTAAGTTGTAGTCATTGAATCTACTAATAAGAAGGAATGAGTGACATACCTTTATATCGCTTCCTTAGGTCTCTGTTGTTCCTGCTTTGCTCCGGTGCTCTTGTGAAGTCAGGACCGAGACAACACAAATCAACCAAAGTGAAGATAACAAAGTATATTCAATGTCAACCTATGCATATGATCAAGGAGTTATGCTATAAAATAAGAGTGATTTTATGGGAAAGGGACATGCCGCTGTATTATATTAAATGAAAGTAGAAGATACAACTTGATCGCCTTGATGTTGCAAGCTTCCTTTCAGTGACCCTTGGTTCCAACACACACACTTGTTCTGCACTTGCATGAAGAAGATCTAATACCTCTTGATAGACCAAATAAAGTCTTCAAGCTTCTGTCTAAGCAGGGTTCTTCACACAATTCTTTCACCGATTCTTCATTCAATCTTGCTTAACCTTTTCCATGAGAAACCTTTCAATATATAGGAGAAGGAGGGATGGTTACATGGATGAGGATGATCCCACCAAATCTGAGAAGTCAGTAGGATGCCAACCATGCGAATGCCAACTCATTTTCTAGAAGATCCCCTTTTAGAACCTTCATGACCTCTTCTCCTTTCCAAGCTTAAAAACAGGTTCGCACCCTATCAATGGAGTAGACTGTGAACAATTCACACCCTAAGTGTGGGTGGCCTGCGAGAATGAGGGATTCTCGCACCCTGTAACATAGGCAGCCTGTGAACTCATCTTAAAAATGTGTTTTTTGGAAAGAAGACAACAATCACTTTTCTTAGGCAAAAAGTCCTTGTGGGAGCCTGAACACATCACTTGTAGAGACATCACCAGAGTGACCAAAATCATGTGTAACAGAATGCCCCCCAAAGTATGAGGCTGGAATCTGTGACAGCCGAAATACTTTGTAAACTGCGTGTGTGTGTCAGAAACTAGGAGCGCACCTAATCGAAAACCTACAAACAATCAAGCATCTGTAGAATATAAGACCAGCTCTGAGGTAGGCATTCCCATGCTCAGATCACAAATGAATGGAATCACAAACATAAGTCATGGCCACCAATTATACACCATGGATCCATGCCGTCAAAAATGCTACATAGCCACCAAGAATACACTGTGGATCTATGTGAGAAGATTTATTAAGACGACATAGCCACATGACATACAAAGTGGATCTATGTGCCGATACAAATCATACATACTCCATCGCAGCCTGGATAAAAAAATATGAGACCCAGGTTCTTTAATCCCATCACCCGAAAGTACGAATCTAGCCATGCGATTACATGTGTTGAATTCGAACATGGTAGAAACCACTTGATTACCGGTCATTGATGAAAACCGTTAACAAGTGCGAGGGAAATCACCATTGATGTCAATGACTCCCAAGGTATCGAAGTAAAATCTGAACGAATGCGAATGAATGAGCTGAAGTCGAACACGTGGCATAATCTCTCTATTAGGGATCAATGATGTGAAACCCCTGTCGAAAGAGAAGAGACCTGCCATTAAGGCATGCAGGTTCTAAGGTACTAAATGATTTCTAAGTCTCATTTCCGGATAATGAGTTGGAGTTGACGGACTAAGACTCGTCACAGGAGGGACTTAATGCATCCCCCATCAATGACATGAAATAAGTAACAGATTTTGACGATGAGACAAAGTATGAATATGAGTTGAAACGACCACTGGGAAGGCCGACATAGTAAGAATGGACAACTGCAGATGGCCGACTCAATGGAGGGCTCGTGTGAACTTCTCTTGAACATATGAACGACACGACCAAGGACTTGGCAACACTGACTCAAAGATGACCCAAGATATGACCTTGTAGCAAGTCGAACGAGAGACAAATGGATTTCCCAACCTGGATTCAAATGACGAATAGGGGGTGTCATGTTCAAGAGCGACGCTTACTGCCATTAATATGAATATGAAAACACATCCCTTTCCCAAAAATTCCCCCACCATTTCTGGCGAGTACCTCTTTATTTTTTCGCAAGCTTGAGAAGGATAACATATGCTTGTTAATGTAAGCTCATCCTTCGGATGAGTCCCTCGGAGTATATTTAACGAACCCTAGGAAGGAGTGGTTCGGTTCCATTACGGGTCTGTCGATGTTTGTTTAACGAGTCCATGGATAGAAAAGTCAGGAGTTTTTCATGTTTTGAGAGTCTGAAAAACACTTAAAGAGAACTCTCCCAGTTCCTTTTTCGTAAATAAGTTCGACGAGACCGAAAAAGTGATAAACTATCGCCCGTCGAACGTTTTCTTCAGATACTTTAACGAGCATGAAGAGAACAAGATCGCTCGACAATCTTTTCATTTTTATGGAGCGTGAAAAGATCTTAAAGCATACTCCTTTAGGTTCGTCGTTTTTGTGTTACCATAACGAGTACGAAAAGGCGAGAAAAAGTATACTCGGTTGCGTTCTCATATATTTTCGAGCGCGAGAACGAACAAAGACTAAGCTCGAGGTTTTTCCTACAAAACCCTAAAAAGTAATTGTACATGTGACACAAAGAAAAAATACCCGTACCCCCTTGTTTGAACTTCGAAGTTACCATACCTGTGGAAAACGACACTCACAAGACTATTAGGGCATTAGGTTTTATAGACAAAATAATATAAAAAATCAACAAAAATGGTAAAAAGTGAATAAATATGGGTAAAAAGGGATTTTTACCATTTCATTGTGATTTTGCCAAAAACTTGTCCAACATACCTCATTTTCCCCCAAATTTCTTTGCTCGATTACGGGAGGCACAAGTGATCATTCAACGAACCGTTTCAGCCAACGAGGTAAGCTCTTGATCTTTCAACTTTTCCATGGTTTATTTTTAGTTTTTATTGGCAATTTTTAGGGTTTTAGGTCCATTTTAGGGTCACACCGTGCGCTCGAGCATTCTCGCAGACGGGCTCTGCGGGACCCGTGAGAATCTAGTATTCTCGCAGGTGGTCTTTAGGGCACCTGTGAGAATCTCGCACTGTGTCAAAGGCTCGCCTATGAGGGTCGAAACATGGATTTTAAAGTTAAAAATTGCTCAATAAAAATTATGCAAAAGTTTGAAACAAGTTGCTGACTCTTCTCTCATGGCTCTTGTGCAGGTGTTTGACCATCACAATGCTGGAGTGGTGAGAAAGAGAACATGAGGAAGATGACGCTATTGCCGGGAATGACTCGGGTACAGTCGCTGCCCTCCGGGACTGTGGGCTATTGAAATTCTTCCCGATTCCAGGTATGAGAGCCCAACTCAGATTGTTGGAATACATGGTCCACATGTGGGATGTGGACCAACAATTATTTCACATGGGATTCCATACGCTGACCCTAGATATCGAGGATATCTAGTTTCTAAAGGGGTTATCGCGGCGTGGATACCATGCTAGCTTGACCGGTGGCCAAGGCGGCAGACTCCCTATGAGTGAGTATTGTCACCAATATTGTGTTCCTGAGGTAGAAAGAAGCAAGGGTAAGGTTTCTATTTGGGGGGTCCAAGACTTGACCCTCCGAACCATGTTGTTCACTATAGCATGCATGGTCGGAAGTGCGTCTCCACACATGGCTCTCCAGAGCTACTTCCAATACGCCATAGAGTGCACAGAGCCTCGTGTCTTCAACTGGTCAGATGCAGTTCTACGTAGTATGAAGAGGCAATTGACGAAGTGCAGAAGGGGTAACTTGAAGCAGTTTGGGTACAGATCACTTTTGGTGTCCTTCTTCCTCGAGAGGGTCCCACTGTTGTGATTACAGGTTGATTGGGGTTTACCAGGCCCACAGGATTTGAGGATGCTGAGGTGGTGTAACCTCATGGATCGACACGTAGCTGGCCCTATAATCAAGTACAATGATTCATTTTTTGACTGGTTAAGGCCCCAGATGCTGATGATTGATGACTAAGCATATGCTGGTTTGGATTTCTGAGGGGATCCAGATTTGGCCCTGCCTAAGGATGCTCAGTGGGGTGATCTAGGTAAGAAGTACACATTTTGTTCTTTTTAGATGTTTTTGTAATTTTTATCATATGAAATGTTTTTGTGTTTATCCAAGAACTAATCAAAAAATATCTTTTTGATGACACAGATGTGGACCCATATCGACCTCCAGGAACGTCTCCTATTCAACGGCGAGGAGAGGCAGCTCCAGTGGCGAGATGGGATGCCAAAGACTACAAGGCAGTGGAGCGGAACTTGGAGGGGTTGACCGCTGACATCCCAGATATGGCTATTGGGGAGATCCCTAGACGTTACCAGTGCCATACTGTGGGCGTGTCCGAGTCTATCAGTCGACTGCTTTGTAGGGTAGCCTAAGCAGTTGTGTGTTATCATGAGCGTCACCCATGACGCTATTTTGTAGAAGATATGGGCTTCATATTTTTGAGATTTTGGTCCTTGGACATAAACTTTTTGTAAAAACTTTTGATCGTTATATACATATATACGGATTCTACCAGCTTATCTTGTGTTGTGTTATACATGTAATGTGTGATTGGTTTATAAATGTCCCAAATGTTTGTCTAACACATAGTTAGATAAAGCATCAGTCAATGTATTTATACATCTAGGAATGTGCTGATACTCAATATAATCAAAATAACGTTCCAAGAGGCGAATTCGTAAATATTCCCGTAATAAAGTAGGACTTCAAATAACATAGACATTACTTAGCTGTAGTACTACTAGCTGCGAATCGAGTAGTATAACCAGGTGGTGGATACCAAGCGAAATAGCATCAATCAACAATTCGACGACGACGCTATATTCTGCAATATTATTGGTCACATGACCAAGGCACACATCTCGCAGACTGATAAGTTTGTTTGTAGGTGCGTAAATTTCCCATGCAGTAGAAGCAAGGTTCTGAGTACTATGGATAGTGCCATCGGCGAAGCCAATGTGGGGTAGCGAAGACTCCGACATCTGGAAACCAAGCACAACGTAACATAAGTGGTTGGGGGGAAGAGACCAAATAACGAAAAAGCATACTACAGTAATACACAAAAAGTATGATACAATAAAATACAAGCACTTATGCACAGGTGATCTTAGGCATAGTACTTCTTTGAGTACAACCCATTTCTGGGTTCACTCAAAGGGATACCGTCGTAGTCTACCAACTCGTAAGCTCCTTTCTCCAAAACTCGTCTAACGATATAAGGACCTCGCCACATAGTTTCAAATTTTCTGGCTCCTAGCATATCCTGATCTTGTTCGTAAAGGAGAACCAGATCACCTTCGGAGAAAACGCGTGGCCTGACATGTTTATCATATTGGGCTTTGACGCGTTTCTTCTGGGCTTCTATAACTAGGGTGGCATCGCGACGGGTTTCATCTAATTGCATGAGATACAACAGACGTTCTTCTTCGGCAGAAGTGTTTGGGAGAAGTTTGACGGCTAGTTTTAGGGAGGGTATCTCACATTCAATCGACAAGATGGATTCTAGACCATAAACTAACTGGAATGGTGTAAACCAGGTAGCAGACTTAGCAGATGTCCGATAAGCCCACAATGCTGAAAACAACATCGTGTGCCAACTCATTTTGTGAATCCCTATCATTTGTCGAAGCATGGTAATGAGGACCTTGTTTATTTCTTCAACTTTGCCGTTGGCTTGTGGGTAATAGGGTGTTGAGTTTTCATGGCAAGGACCCAACTTTTCAGTGAGTTCGGACATCATGAAGTTTCTAAAGTGGCTACCGTGATCAATAATGATAGCTTGAGGAACACCAAAACGAGCAATGATGTGATTGAATATGAATAATGCTGCAGTCCTTCCAGTATTGTCGAATGTTGGCATCACCTCGACCCATTTCGTAAAATAATCTACGACTACAATAATGTATCCATACCCCCCGACCGAGTGAGGGTGACATGTGATGAAATCGATACCCCATTTTGCAAAAGGACCAACGAAGACCACAGGGTGTGATCGTATTTTATTGTTGTAGGTTTGGCACACGTGGCATTTTTGGACGACAATTATACAATCGTTGAATAAAGAAGGCCAAAAATACCCTGCTCGTAAGATATTCTAGGCAGTAGCATACCCAGACATGTGACCACCACAGGATCCATAATTGTAGTCATTGAGGGCTTTCTCGGCTTCGTCAAATGTGAGGCAACATCGAAAAACAGAGTCAATCCCATGATGATAAAGAGTATCACCGAGGATAATATACTGATGGGATTGGTAGCGTATTCGACGGCGGTCAGTGCTAGACAAATTGGGCCGAAAAGTCTTGGTTTGGAGATATATGATGATATCTCCGTACCAAAGGTCATCAGAACTAATCAGGAGAAGGGATTCATCAGGTAATGAATCGGCTGCTACATTTTCCGTCTCAGAGCAGGGAAGGTCGCATATCAACTCGGCAAACACCAAGGATTTCTTGGACTTAGTGCGTTAGAATTCTAATTCAAACTCCTGGAGTATTATGACCCATTTGGATTATTTCCCCCCTAGCAATTGGCATGTAAGAATGTGCTGCATAGGGTTGCAGTGAGAAATTACCATAGTCTTGCGAGAGAGGATATAGTGCCGAAAACGTTGAACATCTTGGACGGCTGCCAAGGCCAGTTTTTCAACATGTAAATACTTGGTTTCGGTAGTCGTGAGACTCCGAATCAAGTAATAAATGACATGTTCATCCTGAGAATCATCCTCCTGGATGAGAACCATAGTGATCGTATAGTCTGAGGCTGCGAGATAAAAGAAAAAATCCCGACTATAATCAGGAGGGGAGAGTAGTGGGGCATGTGTCAGAGACAGTTTCAAAGATTCAAAAGCTTTGTTGGTAGTGGTATCCCATATGAACTCAGAACCTTTCTTGAGCAGTCGCGTAAATCCAAGAGTTAACTCAACATAGTTTGGGATGAAACGATGGAGAAAGTTTGCCTTCCCTTGCAAACTTTGTAACTGGTGAAGTGAGAAAGGAGGAGGGAGATTGAGAATCGCCTTGACCTTCAAAGGATCTACCCTGATCCCTTGACGTGAAACAATAAAGCTTAGAAGTCGACCGGATTCTACACAGAAAACACATTTGTGGGGATTCAAGCGTATATGGTAAAACCGACATCGAAGGAAAATGGTGCGGAGGTGTATTGGATGATCTACACGGCGCATGGAATGAGCGGGTAAGTCATCAAGATATGGCTGCACAATGTGTTTTATGTCATGGAAGGCGTAAGACATAGCATGCTGAAAAGTTGCGCTGGAATTCTTTAAACCGAATGAGAGTTTTCGATAGGCGAAAGTGCCCCAAGGACAAATAAAAGCGGTCTTGTGTTGGTCTGCTGGTACGATATTGATTTGATTATATCCGGAGAAACCATCCATCAGAGAGAAGATTTCACTTCTAGAACAATCGTCGACGATCTTGTCAACGAAGGGGGTAGGAAATTTGTCTTTAGGACAAGCTTTGTTAATGTCTCTATAATCAACGCACACATGGCTTGTGCCTTGTTTCTTGTCAATCGGGACAAGATTGGAAACCCAGTCAGTTAGAGCCACAGGGTAAATAAATCCAACTTTGAGAAGCTTTTCAACTTCAAGCTTGATAGTGGCCGCTTTACGTGGGTGGACCGGATAAATTCGTTGCTGGACGAGTTTAGTGTCCAGGTATGTCTTAATCTCATGTATCACAATGTCTGGGTGAATACCTGACATTTCTTCATAGCTCCAGGTGAAGACGTCATGAAATTCTTGGAAAAGTAACTTGTAGGTGACAACTTCGTCATGGGAACACAAAGCTTCGATATGCACATTTTCAACAATTCCAGGTTTTATGGATATGTCGAGGGGGATGGTGGGTGAGATATTACTTAAGTTCCATTAGTAGAACAAATCATGTGTAGAATCGGGAACGGTACAAATAATGACAACGGTCGATGGGGTCGACATCCGTTGGTAACCCTCGATGGTGTGTTGTTCCAGGAAGTGGATGGAACGATGATGTCCATCGTCCCAAGGGGTGTCTTCCATGGACATAACATACATAATCATCTCGTCCGTGGGAAAAATGAAACGGAAAGGATATGGAGATAAATCACCAAGAGAGGGGGTAGAAGGAGTTGCCGATTGAATGGCTTGATAAGTGGATTTGACCGGAATCAAAGGCATTTTGTCGCCATAACGAAGATGATCGCCGGGGTTGGGTACCATCCATGGGTCGTAAGACGCAGGGGTTCCATGAACAGAGGTGGAGATCATGTTGATCGAGGCGACAAACAGATGTGGAACATTGGGTGGTGGGATGGGGAAAGTACCCATTAACGAGGAATCTTTAAGAAGACCTACACCGATGTTGTCATATCCGGGGGGGTTTTTGCAATGAACGACACGTTGCCAGTACATGCATCGGAGTGAAAGAAGGCCAATTGGTCGAGAGTGACTACTTTTCCTTGATGTGGGAAATACACGACATGGAAAAGAGTCGACACAACTGCAGGCATGGAATCAATCTAGATATGACCAAGTAGAAGGAAGTAATCGAGAGGAGCGTCAAAGACCTCCACTTCAACTTGGACCGTTTCGCCTTCTAATGTAATAGGCAACGAAGGGACGACACCATAAGGCTTAAAACAGGAGCCATTGAAGGCTTTGAGCGTGTTGTGGGATTCAGTCAAAGGAGGAGAGCCGATGGTTTTCCAGTAGGTAATAAACATGACACAAGTCAAGGCACCCTCATCAATAACCATTCTACAAATGTTTTTGTCGGAGACAATAACTTGTATTTGGAATGCGAGTTGAGGGGGTAACCTTGGAATGTGATCTTCCAAGTAAAAAATGATTAAATTCGTATCCATGGGGTCAATTCCACCAATAGCTTTCAACAATGCCTTCCGTTGTATAGGACAACTTTGAAGGACTTCGAGGGATGACATTGCAGACGGTGCTTGGGCCAGATCTTCGACAATACTGTAGTTCTGGGCAACACGTGCATGGGGATTGAAAGCCAATTTTCGAACAACACCCTTTGGAGGAGGGCGAAGAACTGTATCTAGGCTCGGTCGTTCGAGATGAAGAGGACCGTTGGTAGGTGGAGTCACGGGAGATGGTTGGGCCAACAAAGGAGGTATTGCATCAACCTTCTCTTTGGAGGAAGGATAATCTTTGGCTCGAGTGGTAAGTGTAATGTCATTCTTCTTTGAATCACCTGTACACATTAACACATAGGATGTATTGGAGGGGGAAGGTTGGCCATGAATGACCAGTTGGGCCCGTTGTTGAGAAGGGAAGGGTTGTGACAATACGGTCGAAGTGGGGGGTTTCGTGGTCCCTTGAAGGAACTTAGTAACCTCGGCTCGTCATGGACAATCCTTAGTGTAGTGATCATCACCACAGATAAGACAAGGGTATCGGGGCTTGCGCTTATCCCTATCATCAACAGGTGGTGTTTTGGTTTTCTCAGTTTGTGGATTATTTTTATCCTCCTTGGTATTACCCTTTCCTTTTTTGGATTTATTTTTGCCGGCGGGGGTAGATTGAACATAATTTACCTCAGAAGTCTTGCCGATGGGAGGGGTAAGAGAGGGAGCATTTTGAACATTAGAAGAAATGGATTTGGGGTTGTTGCTAGAGGTTTGGACGGAATGAGGTTGGGCATGGAAGGTGCCAATCACACCGTCAGCTGCATGAGAAGCAACATGAGTGGTTGAAGTAGTAGAAGTAGAAGGACGAGGTGCATCAGGGAGTAAGTCATAAAGAGTACCCGTTTGTGAGTAAACGAGGTCTAGGTATTGGGCACGACTGATTGCCTGTTCTTTTGTGACAAATCCACCCATGGCGATGTCACAAGCGATGTCATTCACAAATGATTTTGTGAACCACTCTGCTAGCAACTGATTGGGAAGTTTGAGTTTGATGAGACATCATCTCTATCGCCACTCATGAATGTGATCAGAGATATGAGTGGCTTTGGTTTGTTAGAAAGAACTCAAAATCCCGGTTCCCGTTTCGTAACGAATCGGTAACTAGTAGTGGGTGAGGAAAGCCATAGTGAGGGTGTTGAAGTCGGTGAAGAAGCCTCGTGGTAACTCGATATACCACTTCGCAGTGGAACTTGTGAGGGTTCATTGAAAAAGGCGTAAATGAATAGAGTCATCCATCAAGGAGTTGGATGAGCACCAAAGGTGAAAAGTCATTACATGATTGTTCAGGTCCTCTCCCGGTTTACCATCGAATTTAGGGATGTCAGATGGTAGTTTGGCCGGTATGGTGGGCCATTGAGGAGAGTGGCGGATCAGATCATTTAAAATCCTCGACAGATCCTGGAGGTCCAGGGTGGCTAAGAAAGGTAACTGTCTATTCACATGCGGGTACTGGTGACTTTGGGGAGGGAGTCCCGTCGGTAAACCAGTGGGACCATAAGCAGTTTGCATATAATGCGAAGATCCAGGCAGATTTGGTTGTTGAGGTGGAGGCAAGTAATTTTTAGGGTTGTACCCTTGAACATGGGCGTGGGGTTGAGTGTTTGAGCCCCAAATAGGATTAGACGTTCCTGGATATGGTTGGCCTGTAGTAGGGGGTATGGCAGAGTTAGCTTGAGGTTGTTTCCCCCCAGTCGATTAAGGATTATGTTGTATAAGATAATTCCAATACCGGGCCAAGGATGGAGGTATGTTTTGTCCATAGGGTGGGGTCGGTGGGGGTTGCCCTCCAATTGGGGGTTGCGTCCCAATTGGGATTTGTCCTGTAAAAGGCGGTTGAGTTTGGCCTCCTTGGTGAAATTGTCCACCAATAGGAATCCGGTAATTAGGTGTGAAAGATGGGATGGTGCCACTAGGATCAGTGCCTCCAATAGAGGATGGAAGAATTCCTCTGAAAGGGGGTGGAGGAAGTGTCGGAATGAAACCGGGAATATGGTGCCCAGAAGGAGTGGAACCACCAGGAGTCCCGGATGTGATTTGTGTAGGAGCGAGAATAGAAGCATTCAACGCATGATATCCAGATGGAAGTGTTGGGGTGAATCTGGGTGAAAGCGGTGTGCCAATGGGGGCTTGGCTAGCCGTAGTAATCCTGGTGTGAGGACTCGTAGTATCTAGGACCATTGTGTAATGGAACGTTTCTAGAGGGATAGTCAAGATGTGGTCAGCTGGCGGAGCGTCTGAACCAGGGAAATAATAGGCAGTAGTAAAAGGTACTGCGTCTGGATCAAATGTTTCAGGCCACTCGGGTGCGACAGTGATATCAACGCTCCTGAGCCAAATAGATCACGTCTAAAAATTCCAGTAGTTCAAAAAGGATCTTGACCCTCAGGTCCTATGAAAGGTCCGGTTGGTGATCCAGAAGACTGAACAACTAAATCTCCAGAAGAATTCACTCGAACAATACGTCTCTCAGAGTTGGTAGGAAGTCGGAAGTCCTCTTGAGAATTGGTAATTCAGAACCGTTCTAAAGAGTTAGTTATTTCCACTTGTGGAGTTGCGACGTCTTGGACTTCACTCTATTGAGGAGAGCCCTCCAGTGAGTTGGTAGGCAAGGGTTGAGAACCTTCCAGATCTTCTGGGGGTAGGCCTTGCATTCTATGTGAATGATGTGGAGGGTCAATTGTGATCGAGTTAGAATCTTACGAAAGAAATTCTATGGCCAACTTGGGTAAACAAACAACATGCGCTAGTAAAATCTAGGAAGAAAAACCAAGCAAACAAGACCTTCCAATTCCGAAGTCACTAGTTGGTGATGAAATCCAACATCACGACGACGAGACAAGAAGGGGCTGGGCTAGGGTGGAAAAGTTACGTTGATGACCTGCTTAAAGGACTTACACCTTGGTGCAAGCTCCTACACATAATTGTGGGTATACCCTCCAAGGAGCCCGAGTGAGTTTGGCCAACGTCGACTCCAGGTACCGTGAAGACTTGCCCGTTCACAGTCACCTTATGTAAGACCCTAAGAAGGTAGGCTACTAAGGTTACCACCAACAACAATAATGCCTGGGGGGATAGTCGACTGTCCGATCCACACGCAAGGGCAAGGTATCTAGCCCAAAATCAGCTTGAGAGGCTTCCACTCATCATTGTGGGTATACCTTCAAGTGACCCCCATAATACGTGCAATCTCTACACCGATATCAACAAATCAGGGTGAGTAACGCTATCAATCTCAATGCAACCTCGGGTTTGACCCTTGTGTGAGAAGGGATTCTCAGGACAAAATGCTGCAAATGGAATTTGACACTCCTTATCACAAGATACTATTGTGTGTTTTGTGCTTTGGAGAGTGTGTCTCACTGCCTATTCCAAAGCTCTAGCCTAGTTAATGTTGGTGTAAAAGATTCTTAGAAAAAGTTACTAGTTGGATTTTAAAATTGCGCAATATTATTAAAGGCTGTTGTTACTCAAAAGAAGACGAAAATGAAACCGATGTTGTGTGAGACTCTAACCCAAAAATGCATAAATAGGTATAAATGATACAAATTTCTTGTTCGATGAATCCTATCTACAGGAGGGAAAGAGGAGTTTTCTGGAACAATAAAAACTACAATGTATGATCTTCTTTGAAATGTAATATCAAACAACCATGAACAATGCAAATTCCCTATTCATTCCTTTCCAGTACTTGAATGCCAATCTTTTCGAAAAAAGTTGCTTAAAAAAGAAAATGTCTTTAATTTTTATTAGAAACCAAACAACAGGGGTGGAACTAAGAAAAAACAAGCAACCAACGAAAAAAAATACACAACAAACACCCAAACCAATCTTTCAATGAAGACAAAAATAACAAACTGACAAGACCAGTCTCTTCAAATGCATATGGATAACGATTTTCCAAGTAATAAGAAATTGAAAAGAACAATTGATCTCAACTTTTAAACCAATCAAAGGCTTCCAACCAAACAAGCACTCGGATTTCAAAACCGGAGATTATACCCTTGTTGTGAAAAGGTCAAGAGGTAAAAATTGAGAAAACATGATCAAGAAGAGCTTAATCATTCATGAGATTTGAAGTCAAGAAACATTGAATCACTGGCCAGAGAAGTTCTTCCTAGACACACAAACAAATCTGGGCATTTGAGGACATAAAAGACTTAATCCAAAATTTTTGCAAGTGGGTTCGTAGGCTAGCAGTGTGGTACAGTGCGAGAATCAAGGATTATCGCAGGCTAGACACAGGCATAATGCAAGAAGTTTGCACTGAACTTAACAACAAGGTGCGAAATTTAGTAGTTCTTGCAAGCTACAGAAGGGTGCAGTGCGAGAAGGTCTGTAATCAAGCAAATTTTGGAAAGAGGACAAAACTTCAGAGGGGACTTCTGGATCAAGGGAGTCTGTAAGGGTCTCCTCAAGACTCAGAGATTGATGGGAATGAAAAATAGTAGGTTAAGAGAAAATGGCCAAGAGAAAACCACCAAAAAATGGGTTGTATCCCCAGTATGGTTGCAGACACTAACAGATCTCCCTAGATCCACCTGGATCTAGTACAAAACAGGACAGGACACGACTCTTTCCCTAAGTTGTAGTCATTGAATCTACTAATAAGAAGGAATGAGTGACATACCTTTATATCGCTTCCTTAGGTATTCGTTGTTCCCGCTTTGCTCTGGTGCTCTTGTGAAGTTAGGACCGAGACAACACAAACCAACCAAAGTGAAGATAGCAAAGTATATTCAATGTCAACCTATGCATATGATCAAGGAGTTATGCTATAAAATAAGAGTGATTTTATGGGAAAGGGACATGCCGCTGTATTATATTAAATGAAAGTAGAAGATACAATCTGATCGCCTTGATGTTGCAAGCTTCCTTTCAGTGACCCTTGGTTCCAACACACACACTTGTTCTACACTTGCATGAAGAGGATCCAATACCTCTTGATAGACCAAATAAAGTCTTCAAGCTTCTGTCCAAGCAGGGTTCTTCACACAATTCTTTCACCAATTCTTCATTCAATCTTGCTTAACCTTTTCCATGAGAAACCTTTCAATATATAGGAGAAGGAGGGATGGTTACATGGATGAGGATGATCCCACCAAATCCGAGAAGTCAGTAGGATGTGAACCATGTGAATGCCAACTCATTTTCTAGAAGATCCCCTTCTAGAACCTTCGTGACCTCTTCTCCTTTCTAAGTTTAAAAACAGGTTCGCACCCTATCTATGGAGCAGAATGCGAACAGTTCACACCCTAAGTGTGGGTGGCCTGTGAGAATGAGGGATTCTCGCACCCTGTAACATAGGCAGCCTACAAACTCATCTTAAAAATGTGTCTTTTGGAAAGAAGACAACAATCACTTTTCTCAGGCAAAAAGTCCTTGTGCGAGCCTGAACACATCACTTGTAGAGACATCACCAGAGTGACCAAAATCATGTGTAACAGTGACGTCTACTGCTCAAGTATCACGGTGCTCTACATAGATACATATAGATCGAAATGGAATTTTTGGACATCTCATACTTGGGCGCGGCCTACCGATATGTAGTCAAAATCGAGCAGAATCTCAAACAAAAGACGCGACAATTTGAGCCGGGGAACCCCTCACAAGAAAATCTAGGAAAGGGCAGCCCCAACCCATAGAACAAAGGACAGAGCAAAGATGGACAGTATCAGGACAACCAGTCCAAGCCGCAAGCAAAGAAAGACACCGGAAAGACAAAGAAAGATACCGGGAACTGGTGCGACTTCCATAAGAGCCCCTGACATAACACTGCTGACTGCCACTCAAAGAAGACGCTGGTGGCCAAAGTGAAAGCCTCTGAATCAGATGCGGATTCTGACTCTAAGTTAGAACCAGAAAGGGGAAGACAAATCGTTGATGCGGAACCCAGTGCCACCGTTGCTACCACCATGCTCCAACATGGTGAACCAGACGAGCTAGAAGAAGGAGAGCACCTCTTCCATTCAAAGATGTGGGTAAAAGGCACCCTGCTGCACTTCATCGTCGATAGTGGTAGCCATAAGAACCTCATCTTAGTAGAGGTCATCAAGCGGCTGGCTTTGCCGACAACGCTGCACCCACAACCCCACACCATTGGATGGCTCGACCAAGGAAGCGATCTTCGCGTCAACCAACAGTGTCAACTGTCGTACGACATCAAGACCTTCAAAGACGAGGTATTATGTGATGTTGCTCCTTTCAAAGTTTGTGATGTTATTTTGGGCCAACCTTATTTATGGAAACGTCATGCTGTATATGAGTTTAGGCCTCGTAGTGTTATTATTACTTTGAACAAGAAATTGTACAGGATACCCGAGGCTATCCCACCAAGTGATATTTCCTTGATCTCTACTAAGCAATGCATGAAGGTTATCTCTCAGACGGGGAAGTTTGTCTTCTTCGTGATTCGCTCTCAGAATGAGAGAAAAATCACAGCTACATCCAGGGTCTCTGCGGCCGACCTCTCCACACAACAGAAGCAAGTAGATAAGGCCGTGGAAGGATAATAAGATATCTTCTCCTCACCTACCGGGGTACCTTTGCACTGCCAGGTCAAGCACCCCATCGATATAACCCCCGGTGCACCGCTGCCCAATGGGCCAGTCTATCACCGTTGCCCAATGGGCCAGTCTATCACCGTTGCCCAATGGGCCAGTCTATCACCGCTCTCTGTTAGAGAATGAGGAGATCAAGCGACAGATCCAAGAATTGCTCCACAAGGGGCACATCCGTCCCAACTCATCACCTTGCGGGAGCCCAATCATGCTGGTACAGAAGAAATATGGAATTTGGTGACTTTGCATTGATTATCGGGCTCTGAATAAAATCACAGTCAGAAACCGGTACCCGATTCCCCAAATCGACGACCTCCTTGATCAACTCATGGGGGCCAAATACTTAAGTAAGATTGATCTAAAGTCTGGCTACCACCAGGTCCCAATAGAACAAATTGATGTATGGAAGACCGCCTTCAAGTCAAAGGAAGGCCTTTTTGAATGGTTGGTCATGCCCTTTGGTCTGAAAAATGCTCCAACCACTTTCATGAGGATGATGGACGATATCCTACGACCATTCACCAATACTTTTGTAGTTGTGTATCTGGATGACATTCTCATTTACAGCAAGACTTGGGCCGAACACTTGCAGCATATTCAATAGGTTTTGCACACCCTGCGACAACACAAGCTATACACCAACTTGGAAAAATGCTCCTTCGGCATGGACAGGGTCAATTACCTAGGCTACATCATTGATCAACATGGCGTACATGTGGATCTAGCCAAGATCCAAGTCATCCGTGACTGGCCAGCCTCAACCACACTCAATGAGCTTCAGAGATTCTTGGGCCTTGCAAATTTCTATCACAGGTATGTGTTGGGATTCTCCCATATTGCATGGGCTCTCAACCAAATAACCAGGGGTGGTGGTAAGGAAAAATTTACGTGGGGCCAGGCCCAACAACAAATGTTCGATGATTTGAAGCAACGCTTGTGCTCAGCCCCAGTACTTTCACTACCAGACCTGCAACAACCCTTTGAGATTGAGACTGATGCTTCAGACTATGCTGTGGGTGTCGTTCTCACACAACACGACCACCCCATGGCCTATCATAGTGCGACACTATCAGATGCTGTCCATAAGTACCCTACTTACAACAAAGAAATGTACTCCATTGTGCAAGCCTGCTGCCAGTGGAGACATTACATTCTTGGGAGGGAGACAATCATCCACACTGATCATAAGCCATTGCAGTTCATTCAGACACAAGGAAAATTGCAGAATGACTGCCATCAAAAGTGGTGCACATACTTGCAGCAATTCCACCTCAATATCAAGTATAAAACTTGAAGCACCAACCCCGTCGTCGATTGCCTCAGCAGACCACTAGTCGCGACACTCACCATAGTACTAGACTCTTGTGGCCATGAGACCTCTGGATGGCCCCAACTCTATGAGATAGACCCGGACTTCGCCAACACCTACCAAATGTTGGGTGCAAAGGCAGTTGTCGATAATTTCCATCTTAAGGATGGGTTGTTGTGCCGACTGGGCCATATATGTGTTCCATCAAGTGAGCGAGCGAAGCTGATCTGAGAAGCCCACTACAACTGTGTGGCAAGACACTTCAGTGTTGAAAAGTTAGTGGCAATGCTACAAAAACATTTCTACTGGCCTAAACTTCGACAGGAGGTCAGCAAGTATATCAGGTCTTGAACTGCCTGCGCTATTGCCAAACCAACCACTAAGAAACATGGCCTGTACACCCCTCTTCCTACTCCTTACAGGCCATGGGAATCCATCTCAATGGACTACATGTTGGGCCTCCCATCCACCAAGCGAGGAAATGACTGTGTTTTTGTGGTTGTTGATCTCTTTTCTAAGATGGTGATTCTGTTTGCTTGCAAGAAGAGCATCACAACAGAAGCCACTGCCAAGCTCTTCTTTGAACGGGTCTGGGTACATTTTGGAATCCCACAAACCATTGTCTCAGATCGAGACAGTCGATTTCTTAGCACATTTTGGTCAAGCCTCTGGTCACTATTGGACACCAAGCTCACCAAATCCACGACGTTCCACCCCTAGACAGATGGCCAAACCGAGGTCGCAAATCGAATGATCGTGCATATCCCGTGCATATATAATTTCAAGCACCTTCGCACATGGGATGAGAGTCTTCCCTATGTATAACATAGCTACAATCGAGCCCTGCATAGCTCAATTGACCACAACCCCTTTCAGGTGGGGTTGGGATTCCAACCATTAGGTCCCATAGATGTTACACTTCCCCTTGCGGTCACCTCAATCGACTCCTCTCCTGCTCCAACTGAGGCCGACAAATCCACCCAGTTCATTGAGAGGATCCAACAAATCCACCAATAGGTTTAGGATATCCTACAGAAGTCCAATGACAAGTACAAGCAACACCATGATCAACATCGAGTTCCACATAAGTTTCAGGTGGGCGACAAAGTTTGGTTGCACTTGTAGAAAGAACACCTTACAAGACCCCATGGGAAGCTTCACCCACTCTGTTATGGGCCGTACACCATCACCAAGGCTGTGGGGGATGATTGTTTTTCTCTCAACATTCCTCCTTTCCTTGGCTTGCACCCAGTGTTCAATGTGGACCTCCTTCAGCCTTATTTCCCACCATTATTGGACACCTCAGACGTAGCATAACAACTGACACGAACAGAGCTCAACCCTGACTGCATACAATATGCATCTAGTGATCAGATTGTGGACACGCAGATCAAGGGAACTTGACAACAAAGGATCCAGCTTTATCGAGTCGTCAAAGCAGGGCATCTCTTGCACCAAGGCAAGTGGCTCACCCGAGGCCAAATTCAACAAAAATTTCCTCAACTAATGGGGGAACTCAACGCAATGGAGACCATTGCTTCCTAAGGATGGAGGATTGATCCAGGTGGATATTGGTGGCTACCCACCTTTTCTAGCTGGCTCAAAACAACTTTCTCGCAATTTTGATAATTTACTATTTTTAGCAATTTTTCGGGTCCTGAACTTCCAGAGCCGTTTAGATGCTGGCTCAAAACAACTTTCTCGCAATTTTGATAATTTACTATTTTTAGCAATTTTTCGGGTCCTGAACTTCCTGAATTTTTAGCACAAAGTCTTGGGTAATGGACCCAATAGTGTTTGATGTAAATATGACATTATTTTTTTGTCATGGTTGATAAGAAGTAAATATGGATGAACTCCAAAGTGGTCCCCTTATGGTGAAAGCCTTCACGGGAAGACGCTTTGTGGAGTAAGAGAACCCATGCTTAATTATGGAATAATGAGATGAAGGAAAGTGAATTTG
>ML794696.1:296569-313007 GCA_009831015.1 Picea engelmannii
GGTTGATGCACTTGTTTATGGTACAGGTTGATTACAGGTTGGTGCATGGTTGATGCACTTGTTTATGGTACAGGTTGATTACAGGTTGAGGTACAGGTTGATGCATGGTTGATGCATGGTTCAGATTTATTGGTACAGGTTTAAAGCGGTATATATCACAATTATAGTGTGACAGTGGTTCCATCATTCTACTTCTACTTTAGGGTGGCAGGATGGGGCAAGGACAGGTGGTTGTAGCCACCTTCCGGTTGTAGCCAAAGAACATTGGGGATTGTAGCCTCCTTTTGGTTGTAGCCAAAGATTTGGGGAGTTGGATCTTCCCTCAGGTTGTAGCCTAAGAAACTAGGGGGTTGGAGCCTCCTTCCAGTTGCAGCTGGAAAACAAAGGAAGTTGGTGCTTCCAATGAATGTAATTCTTCAAGACATATAAGAAAAAGAATTCCGTGGTTTTCTCCCGATTTGGGTTTCCATGTAAAACACTGGTGTACTGTGTATGTGTGTGATTGTTTATTTATTACTTCTCATTATTGGATAATAATTCTAGATTGATATAACATTTGAAGAAAAAGGATTAATATTACATTATTACTGATTCACCCCCCCTCTCAATAATCCAACAATGTTGTGGGTGAAAAATTTCATCATGTAGTTCTGTGCAACTATTGTAGTCCTTGGATAGATCTTTCCAATGGGCTATCATATGCCTAAAATGAAGATCGTATGCAAAAGTTACGACCCCGGGAAGTTGATGTACTAACTTACCCAAACGGGGCCCACATGACTTTTGGCGCTTCATCTCCTAGGGTTAGGTTTTTGGATGTTTAGGGTTTTTTAAACTTGTTTATTGTAAAAAGGCCTTGAGAGCCTCGTTGTAATCTTCTTCTTGCGAATTAGCGCAACTATCACATCTCTTCTAAGAGATAAGCCACCACCATTCCAACAAGCTTGTTTTCCACTGCATTTTACGGTTTCCACTTATTTCCTTATTGAATAGAAAACCAGTTTTACTGTATCTCTGTTATTCTATGTTAAGCATCTGGTAATAATCTGTAGTCATTTCATTCTGCTCATAAAATCTGGATTAGTGGTATCAGAGTGGCCTTCTCCTTGTCGTCTTAATGAATGTCCCCAACGAGGTCAGAGTACAAAGAGTTAGGTCTCGAGCTTCTTTCTCTTGAGGACAAAAGCTCTCACACACCCAAGCGACCTCTCATGGAAGGAGAAAAGGAATATGATGGGACAAGAGATCCTTTCAAACTGTTGATTGAGGAATCCCTCACGCAACAGAGGAACGAGCTGATGGATAATTTCACACAAATCCTTCGACGACTACCAATAGGCGACACATCTTCTTCGAGCGGAGGCACCACCCTCTTCAAGGTACAAATAAACTTCTATATTCCAATATTTGAAGTTTAGATAGATGCAGATGTTGTAGACAAGTGGTTGAATCTACTAGAAGGGTATTTTTCTGTCCATAACTTTTCGAATGGAGAAAATATTACTTTTGCGCTCCTCAAAGTCGTTCCCCATGTCAAAGATTGGTGGGAAACTTTCTGTGAGTAAAAGGAAACAGAGGAACCCTCATTATTTACAATCACGACCACCTGGGAATCCTTCAGGGATGTTATTAAGGAACAATACTATCCTGTCGGAAGTTATGACGACTTGTATACCAAATGGACCACACTGCGGCAAGAAAGAGACCAAGCAGTGCCAGATTTCACAAATATCTTCCATACCTTGTGCACCAAGCTGGGTATCAAATATTCAGAGCGACGTCTGGTGCTCAAGTATCATGGTGCTTTGCATAGATACATCTAGGATGAAATGGAATTTCTGGACATCTCATCCTTGGGCGCGGCCTACCGATATGCCATCAAAATCGAGTGGAAGCTCAAACAAAAGACGCGACAATTTGGGCCGGGGAACCCCTCACAACAAAAGCCAAGAAAGGGTGGCCCCAACCCATAGAAAAAAGGACAGATCAAAGATGGACAGTATCAGGACAACCAGTCCAAGCCGCAAGAAAAGAAGGACACCAGAAAGACAGAGAAAGATACCGGGAAGTGGTGCGACTTCCATAAGATCCCCTGGCATAACACTGCTGACTGTCGCTCAAAGCAGATGCTGGTGGTCGAAGTGAAAGCCTCTGAATCAGATGCGAGTTCTGACTCTAAGTCAGAACCAGAAAGGAGAAGATGGATCATTGACGCGGAACCCAGTGCCACCGTTGCTACCATCAAGCTCCAGCATGGTGAACTAGACGAGCCAAAAGAAGGAGAGCACCTCTTCCATTCACAGATGTGGGTAAAAGGCACCCCATTGCACTTCATCGTCGATAGTGGTAGCCAGAAGAACCTCATCTCAGCCGAGGTCATCAAGCGACTGGCCTTGCCGACAATGCTGCACCCACAACCCTACACCATTGGATGGCTCCACCAAGGAAGTGATCTCCGTGTCAGCCAATAGTATCGACTATCGTATGACATCAAGCCCTTCAAAGATGAGGTATTCTGTGATGTTGTTCCTCTCGAAGTTTGTGATGTTCTTTTGGACCAACCTTATTTATGGAAAGGTCATGCTGTATATGAGTCTAGGCCTCATAGTGTTATTATTACTTTGAACAGGAAATTGTACAGGATACCCGAAGTTGTCCCACCTAATGCTATTTCCTTGATCTCTGCTAAGAAATGCAGGAAGGTTATCTCTCAGATGGAGAAGTTTGTCTTCTTCGTGATTCGTTCTCAGAATGAGAGAAAAATCATAGCCACATCCAGGGTCTCTGCGGCCGACCTCTCCACATAGCAGAAGCAAGTAGATAAGGTCGTGGAATAATACTCAGATATCTTCTCCTCACCTATCGGGGTACCTCTGCACTGCCAGGTCAAACACCCCATCGATCTGACCCTCAACTCACCGTTGCCCAATGGGCCAGTCTATCCCCGCTTTCTGTTAGAGAATGAGGAGATCAAGCGACAGATCCAAGAATTACTCCACAAGGGGCACATCTGTCCCAGCTCATCACCTTGCGGGAGCCCAATTGTGCTGGTACAGAAGAAAGATGGAACTTGGCAACTTTGCATTGATTATCGGGCTCTGAATAAAATCACAGTCAGAAACCGGTACCCGATTCTATGAATTGACAACCTCCTTGATCAACTCATGGGGGTACTTTAGAAAAATTCATCTAAAGTCTGGCTACCACCAGGTCCCAATAGAATAGACTGATGTATGGAAGACCACCTTCAAGTCAAAGGAATGCCTTTTTGAATGGTTGGTCATGCCCTTTGGTCTGACAAATGCTCCAACCACTTTCATGAGGATGATGGATGATATCCTGTGACCATTCACCAATACTTTTGTAGTGGTGTATCTGGATGACATTCTCATTTACAACAAGACTTGGGTCGAACAATTGTAGCATTTTCAGCAGGTTCTGCAAACTCCGCGAAAGCACAAGCTATACGCCAACTTGGAAAAATGCTCCTTCGGCATGGACAGGGTCAATTACCTAGGATACATCATTGATCAACATGGCGTACATGTGGATCCAACCAAGATCCAAGTCATTCGTGACTGGCCATCCCCAACCACACTCATTGAGCTTCGGAGCTTCTTAGGCCTTGCCAATTTCTACCGCATGTTTGTGTTGGGATTATCCCATATTGCATGGGCCCTCAGCCAAATAACTAGGGGTGGTGGTAAGGAAAAATTTGCGTGGGGCCGGCCCCAACAATAAGCGTTCGATGATTTGAAGCAGCGCTTGTGCTCAGCCACAGTAATTTCACTACCAAACCTACAACAACCCTTTGAGATTGAGACTGATGCTTCAGACTATGCTGTGGGTGCCATTCTCACACAGCATGGCCACCCCGTGGCCTATCATAGTGCGACACTATCAGATGTTGTCCGTAAGTAACCTACTTATGACAAAGAAATGTACTCCATTGTGCAAGCCTACCGCCAGTGGAGACATTACATTCTTGGGAGGGAGAGAGTCATCCACACTGATCATAAGCCACTGCAGTTCATGCAGACACAAGGAAAATTGCAGAATGACCGCCATCAAAAGTGGTCCACATACTTGCAACAATTCCACCTCAACATCAAGTATAAAATAGGAAGCACCAACCACGTCGCTGATTCCATCAGCAGACCACCAGTCATGGTACACACCATAGTACTAGATTCTTATGGCCATGAGACCTCTGGATGGCCCCAACTCTATGAGATAGACCCAGACTTCACCACCACCTACCAAATCTTGGGTGCAAAGGTAGTTGTCGATAATTTCCATCTTCAGGATGGGTTGTTGTGTTGATTGGGCCATATATGTGTTCCATCAAGTGACCGAGCGAAGCTGATATGAGAAGCCCACTACAACTGTGTGGCAGGACACTTCGACGTTGAAAAGTTAGTGGCAATGCTACAAAAACATTTCTACTGGCCGAAACTTCGACAGGAGGTCAGCAAGTATATCAGGTCTTGCACTACCTGCGCTATTGCCAAACCAACCACTAAGAAACAAGGCCTGTACAACCCTCTTCCTACTCCTGACATTCCATGGGAATCCATCTCAATGGAGTACATGTCGGGCCTTCCATCTAGCAAGCGGAGAAATGACTATGTTTTTTTGGTTGTTGATCGCTTTTCTAATATGGCGATTCTGGTTGCTTGCAAGAAGAGCATCATAGTAGAAGCCACTGCCAAGATCTTCTTTGAACAGGTCTGGTTACATTTTGGAATCCCACAAACCATTGTCTCAGATCGGGACAGTCGATTTCTCAGCACATTCTGGTCGAGCCTCTGGTCACTGTTGGACACCAAGCTCACCAAATCCACGACGTTCCACCCCTAGACAGATGGCCAAACCGAGGTCGTAAATCGAATGATCATGGATATATTTCACATGTATAATTCCAAGCACCCTCGCACATGGGATGAGATTCTTCCCTATGTCCAACATAGCTACAACTGAGCCCTATATAGCTCAACCAACCATAGCCCCTTTTAGGTGGGGTTGGGATTCCAACCATTGGGTCCCATAGATGTTGCACTTCCCCTTGCGGCCGCCTCGACCAACTCCTCTCCTGCTCCAACTGAGGATAACAAAGACACCTGGTTCATTGAGATGATCCAACACATCTGCCAATAGGTTTAGGATATCCTATAGAAGTCCAATGACAAGTACAAGCAATGCCATGATCAACATCGGGTTCCACATAAGTTTTAGGTGGGCGAGAAAGTTTGGTTGCACTTGCAGAAAGAACAACTTAATGACCCCATCGGAAGCTTCACCCAATCCATTATGGGCCGTACACCATCACTAAGTTTGTGGGGGATAATTCTTTTGTGCTCAAAATTCCTCCTTTCCTTGGCCAGCACCCAGTGTTCAACGTGTACCTCCTTTGGCTTTATTTCCCACCATTATTGGACACCTCAGACGTAGCAGAACAACTAACACCAACAGTGCTCAACCCCGACTGCATACAACAAGAATCTAGTGATCAGATTGTGGACATGCAGATCAAGGGCACTTGACAACAAAGTATCCAACTTTATCGAGTCGTCAAAGTAGGGCATCTCTTGCACCAAGGCAAGTGGCTCACCTGGGGCCAAATTCAACAGAAATTTCCTCAACTGATGGGGGAACTCAACACAATGGATACCATTGCTTCCTAAGGATGGAGGATTGATCCAGGTTGATATCTGTGGCCACCCATCTTTTCCAGCTGGCTCAAAACAACTTTCTCGCAATTTTGATAATTTACTATTTTTAGTAGTTTTTCGGGTCCTAAACTTCCAGAGCCGTTTTGAGGCCCTAAACGATGTTTTTTTGGGTATGTTGTGGGTGCAAAATTTCATCAAATTTTTTTGTGCAACTGTTGTAGTCCTCGGATAGATATTTTCAATGGGCTATCATATGCCTAAAACAGAGATCGTATGCAAAAATTACGACCTCGGGAAGTTGATGTACTAACTTACCCAAATGGGGCCCGCATGACTTTTGGCGCTTCATCTCCTAGGGTTAGGTTTTTGGATGTTTAGGGTTTTTGAAACTCCTGTTTATTGTAAAAAGTCCTTGAGAGCCTCGTTGTAATCATCTTCTTGCGAATGAGCGCAGCCATCACATCTCTTCTTAGAGATAAGCCGCCACCATTCCAACAAGCTTGTTTTCCGCTGCATTTTACAGTTTTAGCTTATTTCCTTATTGAATAGAAAACCAATTTTACTGTATCTCTATTATTCTGTGTTAAGCATCTAGTAATAATATGTAGTCATTTCGTTCTGCTCATAAAATCCGGATCAATTTTATTCTTTGAGCATCACGTCTAGCAATGTCTCTCCTTGACATCATGTTGGAAGGTATTTCCCTCCATGTCTACCTTTTTTGCATGAGTCAATTGGCTCCCTCTTACACTGAAGCAAACTCTGCTTGTCCAATTTGCTTCACTGGATGCTCCCTCTTTCTGGAAGAATCCTATTGCCACGAGCCTTCTTTTCATGAATTTATTTTTTGAATATATACATTATGAAGACTGACCATAGTTACAGAAAATCAACACTCCCTCTTAACTAGGGAGGTATTCATAATGGTCAATTTTACTTATCTTCTTGGCAGTTCTTCTTTCATAGATATGGGAGAGACCTGTAATTCCCTCTGGTACATGTACCCTGCCATCACCTTAAGGCCTGTACTTATGACAAGAATTCTCAGCATGCTTTGATCATGGGTTTGAAACAAAGAATCCATAGATCCAATATTGCTATTAGACCCAAAATCCCAAACAAGAGCGCAGAGAAAAAGGGCATCTATGAGACCCACGAGGGCAATCATCTCTACAGGGATGAAACGCTGGGCTGCCATCTTCCTACTCACATCAATGCAACTATGACCAACACCTGCTCCTACTACATATGCAAATCCCTCCCACTTCATCTCTACACAAAAGAACACATAAGCAATTGGGACACTTTATTTTCCCTGAATTCCAATTCAATCCTAGATCCTCACAATTGCATCCCCAATTGGTAGTTTTCTTTCCAATTCTGACAAGTTTTGGATCACTATGATTACTACCAATTTCACGTGATATGCATTAGACTATCAACGATCTGGAATTTAAATCCGTTAATATATACATATATCCATAGAAAAAAAAAATGCTTAAACGCCACTATGTCCCGACCTCCAAATGTGGGTCTTGTCATATCCCCTATGCCTTCCATGGCCTACCTTCGGTGACAAGTATGGCATTGATATTTCTGTGTCTATTTTTCTGTGTTATATATGGGGATTTTCCATGGTGGAGAGAGATAAACCTCGTCATCGCTTTCAATTACAAGCCATGTCAGTTTCTGAAAAGAAAATCTATTTTTGTTCTTCCCAGGCTAATGTAAACACAAAGCCTACTTACTTTCGCAAGTAGGTAGTTGTTTGTACCGGGTTTGTTTTCGTTTTAAAAATGTAAAGGCCCTATTTTCACCCTTTTAAAATTCTCAAAATCAAATGAATGGGAAGATCTCATAAATTTCAGTGTCGTGACTGTCACGTGATGCAATTTGCAATATGAACATCACAAATTTCATTGAACCACATCTTTCAAAGAATCAGTCCATAGGCTTCTCCAAGCCACTTTTTCTTCCATTTGCATAAATCACACATAGAGTAGAAATAGGATTTTTTTTACCTTCTTAGTGTTGATTTTTATATGAGATAGAAATATTCACACAAGACTCAAGGTATCTCTCTTATTTTCTTGGCCCTCCTATGAGGGAGTCAAGCTCGGTCCCGCTCTGATACCATGTTGATTTTTCTAAATGAGATGATATTCTATATTTGAATGATGTTATTACAATGATGAGTGTTTCATATATATAGAACATATGGTGACCATCCATGAAAGGATGCGTCCCTTGGATAATAAATAAATACTTATTATATATATATATATATATATATATATATATATATATATATATACAAAACTAATTTTCACTTTTTACTTTTCACATTATGAATACCAACCATAGTTACAATTTCAACATTGAGGATAGATAATGGTGCAGAATAATACGAGAATGAATACGAGGATTTCTATAAGAAGTGGAGTATAGCAAGGGAAAAGACTACTCCATACACACCTCAATAGAATGGGGATGTTGATCTAAATCAGATCCGAATAAGAACAATTAACTATCGACATAGGCTTTAGGATGACCAACATGGGCAATGTTTAAGGCTGTGGACGCTAAAGTAGATCAACTTGTTGGCGTGAAGGGTCCCATGCCATCATGATTGATGTCTACCCTTATATTCAGTGTAGTCTTAAGTCAAACATATGAGATGTAAAGTGAGACAGTATATTGTTGTACATAAAGAAATAATGTATTATGAAAATATGAGACATTGATGTGACCTTTTACCACTAGTAGAAAATAAAAACAAACAAATAGGAGGTGGAGAAATGAACTAGGGAGAAGTTGAAGAATTGGGGATGCCTGACCTTCCAGCTATCTTCCCATTCGACCCACAATCCTATATCACGTTTCCCCACAATGAGAGAGGGGTTCTTTGGTTGTGAATGAAGTAGGAGATTGCTCAAAAGTCAACGAGGAGCATAGAGATGAACTGTAGAGCTTGTATCTTTCCCATTGTTGCATAATAAAAAGTATGGTCAAAGCCAATTGCATGTTGGTTTTCCCATTTGAGTTTCTAGGGTAAATTCTGAGTTTATGTGTGGTTTTATTGTTATGTGGATTTCATTGTCTATGAGTGGAAATGGTTGCATTTTAATTTAATGGAAAATGGTGTGCAATGAAATTAATGGTTGCATGTGTTTTGCTTTCGTAAAGATAAATCCATGCTAGTTGTGATCTGATTTCATTCCTCCCTAGATACGGTTGCCCCAAGCCAGTAAGCCAATCTAACCGCTCTGTAACAATGCATGTACATCCACTTTGAAGATTGGAAATTGACGACTGCTGGTTCATTCTATGCTTGTGTGCATCCTTCTTAATGTTGGGGGGTTTAAGACCCAAGGTTCATCTAGAATTGACCAACAAAAACCCCAAGGCGTCGACATATCAATCCTCAACCAAAGACTGAAGAAGGTCTCACCCGAGACACCATGAGAATCATAGAGACCATCTAGTCTTGTGTCAGTGATGAAGGGTTAATTACATAGGAATCCATCCATGTTGGCATTCATACAATTCATTGCAAACTATTCAACAACTAATAATATATATCAATAACACATACATTCAATTGACAGATGATCAACACATTAGAAGTCCGAAATCACTGCATATTTATTATCTTCACTCAACCATTCAAAGACATACATTAAGCAACTCATCAATTGACAACAATAGAGCCCTGCTCTCTTATACATTTTCCAAGCGTTACATTACATAGCGCCATGTGCTTTCTTACAAACTATGCAAATATGACAGATCCAGACTCACAACCAGAGACATTACAAAATATAGTCTCAGAGCGAGCTAAAAAGACATTGACTAACAACAAGAACAACAACAACCTCAATATTCATAACATCAACAATACAATAACCTCAACATTCATAACATAAAAAATACAACAAACTCAACCTTCATAACATCAACAATATAACAACCCTCTTTCTATCATCATTGCTTCCTTTTATCTGCTTCTCAGCTCTGGCACTCTAGTGCTTTCAGTTCTACCCCACTTGATCCTCTGATTACCAGTCTCTCACGCTTCTTTCACCCACATGCCTTCCATGTAGCCTCTTTGGAATCATGGCAATCTTAACTACCTTTCCATCTCATCTTCTTATTGCTCCACGATCCCTCGTGCTACTTAAATCAATCATTTAGGAAGATTTCCTGAATATTCTTTTCTTGATTTCGACATGCATGTGGTGTATTCTTGCTTTATGGAATGCATCACAAAAATTGGACCAACATGCACTAGTAGAAATTGAACTCTCATGCATTAGAAAAACTGTTGGATTACTGNGAGGGGGGGGGGGGGTGAATCTGTAATAGAGAAATTTAATCATTTTTAACCATATAGTCCAAGTGTTATATCAATGTAGCATTATCATCCAATAACTGCAGAGTAAATACATAATGAACAAATGAACAATCATACACATACACAATACACCAGTGTTTTACGTGGAAACCCAAAGCAAGAGAAAACCACATAATTCTTTTTCTTATGTTTCTTGAAGAATTACATTCATTGGAAGCACCAACTTCCTTTGTTTTCCAGCTGCAATTGGAAGGAGGCTCCAACCCCCTAGTTTCTCAGGCTACAAACTGAGGGAATTTCCAACTCCGCTATTCTCTAGTTACAACCAGAAGGAGGCTACAACCCCCTATGTTCTCCGGCTACAACCGGAATGTGCCTACAACCACCTGTCCTTGCCCCGTACAACCGCCCTGACGTATAAGTAGAATGATGGAACCACTGTCACACTATCAATGTGGATATACCACTGTACAACTGTACCAATATGTACCACTAACCTGCAACCAACCTGTACCAATAACCTGAACCATGCATCAACCATGCATCTACCTGTACCTCAACCTTAGAAAGCATCATCAAAATAATTTATCCTCCCTTGAATTTCGACATTCTTTACTTCACCTTCCCTCTGAAATTCGGCTTAGATATCCTTTGGTTACCTAAGTCACCTGTACATATTCAATATGCTCAAGTGTGATATAAAATGAAAGAGCCTTGCCTCTTATTTATACTTTCATGTAGCTTCCTCAAGGGGTTACCTTTTAACCATCTTAACCCAATTTCCTTATTTTAGGGTTAACCAACTTCTAACCACTTGTCCAATTAGTAATTTATCCATTAAATTTATTATTTAAATAATTTATTTTGTATCCACTTTGACTTATAGTACACTCATCACTTCACTTTAACTCAAGGGGTTACCTTCTAACCATCTTAAACCACTTTCCTTATTTTAGGGCTAACCCACTTCTAACCACTTGTCAACTTAGTAATTTCTCCATTAACTTTATTATTTAAATAATTTATTTTGTATTCACTTTGAATTATAGTACACTCATCACTTCAAATTATTATTTACTTTCTAAAAATCTCTTAAACCACTTTGACTACTTTGACCTTTTGGGGCTTCTAGATGATTCATGAGGGTTCTCCAAATTCACATGGCCATAACTCTCTAACCGTGAGGAGTTATGTGATGTTCCACATACCACTGGAAATAACATGACATGTACTATCCATATAGAATAGTATTACCTGCAAATAGATCAAAACTCATGTCGTTATCCATAAAAAAAAATCGGGTCCATTACCCAAACCCGGGTTCTCCAACTTCCTTTAAGGGTTGAAATCAATGAAAACCAACCTTAATCAACAATCTCCCCCTTTGACATTGATGGCAACACTCCGATGCAATACTGATATCATGTCATGCAATACTGAAGTTATATAGCTCATGCTCCCCCTAGAACCATGCCTCTGTCCTCTGCATCTCTGTGACCATTGCTCCCCTTAGAATCATGCCTCTGTCCTCTGCATTTGATAAATCTCTCCCCCTTGTCATCAATGGAAAAGGGATCTTTCCATCCGGGGCTGCTCCCCCAAACTGAACTGTGTGATCTCCCAACCTGAATTGTCCTCTTTATGGTGCTTCCTCGTGTACATCTAAGACATATAAGATAAGCATTCAAAAGTATTCATTTTGGAGTAGAAATAACTCTGAGTCTATGGCGAAGATACTCAAAGGATTCCCATGGAAGTGGTTTTGTAAATATGTCTGCCACTTGTTCTTTTGTGTCCACATACTTAACTCTAATGTTCTTTTCTGCAACCTGTTCCTGTAGAAAGTGATACTTGATTGAAATATGCTTCGTCTTGGATTGCATCATCGGGTTCTTTGAGATACTGATGGCATTTGTATTATCACAATATATTGGAATGAGATAATCATACTCAACCTGTATATATGTCAGAGTTTGTTTCATCCAAAGAACCCATGTACAACATGCTGCTGCTACAATATACTCTACCTCAACTATAGATAGAGATACTGATGATTGTTTCTTGCTTAGCCATGATACTAAACACTCTCCCAAGTAGAACGTTGCTCCACTGGTGCTTTGTCGGTCATCAATACAACCTGCCCAATCTGCATCTGTGTAGGCAATAAGAGATAGATCCTTTCCTTTTGGATACCATAATCCAAACTCTTATGTTCCTTTGAGATATCTGAAAATCCCCTTCACTGTTAATACATGTGATTCCTTTGGTGCTGCTTGAAATCGTGCCACTTGTACAACTTCCTACATTACATCTGGTCTGGATATTGTCACATATAGTAGGCTACCAATCATTGACCTGTATTGCCTCTGATCTGTAGACTTTGAATCATCATCTTTGCTTAACTTGCAACTGGTTTGCATGGGAGTGATAACTAGTTTGCAATCTTCTATTCCAAATCTCTTTAGCATTCCTCTGATATACTTGGTTTGAGAAATAAAAATTCCTTGGTTTCTTTGACGTATCTAAAGTCCCAGAAAGAAGGATAGTTCTCCAATTAATGACATTTCAAATTCATTCTGCATATCCTTTGCAAATTTCTGGCTTAACCTATCATCATCACTACCAAAAATAATATCATCAACATAAACTTCAATTAATAAAATACTATCCTGACTTACCTTGATGTAGAGGTTGTTGTCTGCACTTTCTTTTCTGAACCCTGCTTGATGCAGATATTTATCCAGTCTAGAGTACCATGCTCCAAGATCCTGTTTTGACCATACAAGGTCTTCTTTAATTTACACACATAATCTATGTTCTTTGACAACTGAAATCCTTCTGGTTGTTCATTGTAGACTTCTTCTTTAAGTTCCCCATTCAGAAAAGCTGATTTTACATCCATATGATACAATTTAATATTTGTGGAGCATGCATAAGCTAAAAGAAATCGGATTGCTTCCATTCTGCCAACTGGGGAAAATGTCTCTTCAAAGTCAATTCTTTCAACATGTGCATATCCTTTACATACCAATCTATCTTTTTTCCTTGTAACATGTCCATCTTCATTTAATTTATTCCTGTATACCCACTTTGTGCTACTCACATTCTTATCCTTTGGTCTTGGAACCAATTCCCAAGTGCCATTTTCTCTATTTGATCCAATTCTTCATCCATGGTCTTATTCCAAAATTCATCCTTGCCAGCCTCTTCAAAACAGGTTGGTTCAATTGTAGATGTGAGTGCTAGGTGCGTTTGTTCTGGTGAACGGATTCTTCTTCTAGTCTCAACTCCTACGTCTTTGTTTCTGATAATTTGATCTGAAGGATGATTCTTCTGTACTCGTCTGCTAGGTGTCTTTGGATTCACTTGCTGAACTTTCTCTTCTGCTTCTGTCAGATCCTCTTCATCTTCCCCTTCTTTTTCATCATTTGTTTCTTCTTGGTAAAACTGTTCCATTGATTCATTTTCTTCTTCCTTTAATTCTTGTCTACATGTTTCATCAATTGTTACGTTGATTCTTTTCACAACTTTGTGCAATCTCAGGTTGTAACACTTGTATGGTTTTCTTTTATTTGAGTAACCAACAAGTACTCCTTTTTCCACACGAGAATCTAACTTTCCCATTATGCCATCTTCTCTTTTGATGTAAGATTTGATTCCAAAAACTCTGAAGTGCTCCACATTTGCTGGTCTTCCTTTCCATAGCTCGTAGGGAGTTTTGTCAGTGTTGTTTCTGAGCATTACTCTATTTTGAATGTGAACTGTTGTATGCACTTCCTGTGTCCAAAAAATATATGTCAATTTGGAATCCATTAGCATTGTTCGAGCCATTTCATGTACTGTCCTGTTCTTTCTTTCAACAACTCCATTCTGTTGAGGTGTCCTAGCAACGAATACTTTCGTTTTTATTCCATGGCTGCTGCAGTAGTCCATAAATTCCTTTGAAGTGAACTCTCCTCCATTATCAGATATCAAGCATTTAATTTTTAAATCCATTTCCTTGTAGATCTTGAAGTTTTCAAAAGCTTATGACTTATTCTTGAGAAAGCAAACTGCAGTCATCCTTGTATAATCATCAACTAATAACATACAATATTTCTCACCTTTTAAACCCTTTGTTGTAGTTGGTCAAACAAGACCAGTATGCACAATTTCCAGTGGTCTTGTCGTTGAATATTCCTTTGATTTGAACCTGGTCTTTGTTTGCTTTCCTTGTTGACAATGCTTGCATAAAGTGTTGGTTGGTTTCGTGATTTGGGGCATTTCTCGGACTACTTCTCTTTTGATGACTTTGAAAAGGTTATCAAAATGTATGTGACCCATTCGTCTGTGCCATATCCAACTTTCATCTTCCTTTCCTAGACAACACTTTTCATTTCCAATTTCACTTTAACACATATATGTTGCTTGTAGTTCTCGTAGATGTAGTAATCAATTTTCTTGAACCTTCTTTTCTCATCTCGCACTTTTATGAATCGAAAGTAACTTTATGACCTTGGTCACACATTTGACTCACACTTAGAAGATTATGTTTCATATCTTCTACTAGTAGAACATTTTCTGCCTTTGTATTCTTGTTCCCAATTTTGACTGTGCCTTTTCCAATTGTTGGATTATCGAGAGGGGGTTTGAATAAATAATAGATAAATTTAATCATTTTTAACCACATAATCCAAGTGTTATATCAATGTAGCATTATCATATAATAACTGCAGAGTAAATAAACAATGAACAAATGAACAATCATACACATACACATTAGACCAATGTTTTACGTGGAAACCCAAAGCGGGAGAAAACCACATAATTCTTTTTCTTATATGTCTTGAAAAATTACATTCACTGGAAGCACCAACTTCCTTTGTTTCCCAGCTACAATTGGAAGGAGGCTACAACCACCTAGTTTCTCAGGCTACAACCCGAGGGAATCTCCAACTCCTCAATTCTCTGACTACAACCAGAAGGAGGCTACAACCCCTTATGTTCTCCGATTACAACCGGAAGGTGGCTACAACCACCTGTCCTTGCCCCGTACAACCACCCTGAAGTATAAGTAGAATGATGGAACCAATGTCACACTAACACTGTGAGATATACTGCTGTAAACCTATACCAATCAACCTACACCAAACAACCTGTACCAATAAACTGAACCATGCATCAACCTGTACCTCAACCTGTACCATAAACAAGTGCACCCACCATGCACTAACCTCTACCAAACAACCTATAATCAGCTTGTACCATAATCAAATGCATCCAACCATGTACCAAGTATGTACCAATTATGTACCAAGTATGTACCAATCATGTATAAACTACTCATCAACTATGACTCATCAAGATGTACCAACATCATCAACTATACACCTCATGTGTGTGCCAACTCATCAACTACTTGTCTCAACCATGTACCCAACATGTACCTCAACCAAAATCCCTCATCAATTTAATCATCCAAATATGATTTGGAACTCTGTAATAGATCTTGTGTATATGATCAAATACCTTCAAACCTTCCTTAACTTTAACAACAAGAGACTAGCATTTTCATCAAACTTTACTTTAGTCTCACATGACTAGTTTTGGATTAGTCAACAACCCTAACTTGAAATAGTCATAAGTATGTACCTGTAATGAATAAATATCTTAAAATAATACACAATGTTCTTCAGTGTTTTTTATGCAATTCCTCCAGGTGTCACTACTTGGAACCTCTCAGAAAAGGAGTTATAGCAAAAAAGACATACCTTGTTGAATTTTGGCTTATTCTAGAGAGAGAACTTGTAGAGCGTGCCCCACATAGAATATTTGTTGTATGGATATGGATATTTTACACAGAATACTATAGATTATAATCTAACCAAAAATTTTGGTCTTACTTAATTTTGATCTGTTATGAAGAAGTTATGACGTTTTTACCCGAAACAATTGTTTTAGACTAGTTTCAGGACTAGCCACAAACCCCATTTTCCACGGAGTGAAAATCCAAAAATACAATGAGCCCCAAGATGAAATTCATACCAAAGATACTTGGATATGTTTTCTCAATGGACTATCAATTTCACGGTCTGAATCATTCGAGAAAAAAATTTATTGCGAAAATGGTGAGATGACCTGTAAATAACATACCTTAGAAAGCATCATCAAAATAATTTATCCTCCCTTGAATTTCGGCCTTCTTTACTTCACCTTCTCTCTGAAATTCAGCTTAGATATATTTTGGTTACCTCAGTCACTTGTAGATATTCAATATGCTCAAGTGTAATTTAAAATGAGAGAGCCTTGCCTCTTATTTATACTTTCATGTAGCTTCCTCAAGGGGTTACCTTTTAACCATCTTAACCCACTTTCCTTATTTTAGGGTTAACCAACTTCTAACCACTTGTCCAATTAGTAATTTATCCATTAA
>ML794696.1:319372-340664 GCA_009831015.1 Picea engelmannii
TCATAGTCTGAATCATTCTAGAAAAAAAGTTATTTCTAAAATGGTGATATGACCTGTAAATAACATACCTTAGAAAGCATAATCAAAAGAATTTATCCTCCCTTGAATTTCGGCCTTTTTTACTTCACCTTCTCTCTAAAATTCGGCTTAGATATCCTTTGGTTACCTCAGTCACCTGTAGATATTTAATATGCTCAAGTGTAATTTAAAATGAGAGAGCCTTGCCTCTTATTTATACTTTCATGTAGCTTCGTTAAGGGGTTACCTTTTAACCATCTTAACCCACTTTCCTTATTTTAGGGTTAACCAACTACTAACCCCTTGTCCAATTAGTAATTTATCCATTAAATTTATTATTTAAATAATTTATTTGTATCCACTTTGACTTATAGTACACTCATCACTTCACTTTACCTCAATGGGTTACCTTCTAACCATCTTAAACCACTTTCCTTATTTTAGGGCTAACCCACTTCTAACCACTTGTCAACTTAGTAATTTCTCCATTAACTTTATTATTTAAATAATTTCTTTTGTATTCACTTTGAATTATAGTACACTCATCACTTCACTTTATTATTTACCTTCTAAAAAACGCTTAAACCACTTTGACTACTTTGACCTTTTGGGGCTTCTAGACGATTCATGAGGGTTCTCCAACTTCACATGGCCACAACTCTGTAACCGTGAGGAGTTATGTGACGTTCCACATACCAATGGAAATGGCATGACATGTAATATCCATCTAGAATAGTATTTCCTTCAAATATATCAAAAATCATACCATTATCCATAAAAAAAACTTGGGTCCATTACCCAAACCTGGGTTCTCCAACTTCTCATGGACATAACTCTCTAATCATGAGGAGTTATGTGATGTTCCACATACCACCAGAAATGGAATGACATGTACTATCCATATAGAATAATATTACCTTCAAATATATTAAAACTCATACCATTATACATGATGCAACCTTGGGTCCATTACCCAAACCTTTGTGCTACCGGAATTCACTATCGAACTTTCTCCAAGGGTTGACATCAATCACTAAGGGTTGAAATCAATCTACAATATCACTCTACAATGGTTGAAATCAATGGAAACCAAAAATACATACCAACTATCCATGAACCTATGCCAATTGTCTAACAAGTGCCTTTTCCAATCATTTCCAAAGGAGACCGATCCATCTCTTTCCTTCCTCAATGCAAGAAACCTGTCTCTATCACCTTCCATGTGTTTTGAATAACCACTGTCAACATACCAACCATGTTTCTTCTGCTTAGCTTGTAGAGCGAGTGTCCATTCTTCATTGCTGTACTGATTCTACTTTCTTATCCATGTCCTTTTCTGAGGTTCCTATCTGTGATTGTTGTTGTTTTGTTGTGATTCTCTAGGAGGGATTGCCATTCTGCAATCTTTGGCCATGTGTCCAGATTTGTTACACTTGTAGCATTCCACTTCAGTGCTCAATGATTCAAACCTGTTGTAACTTCTTCTCTTTGTTTCACTAGGCCTTCTTGGATAATCCTTTTATGTATGACTTTCAAAGTTGTTTATGTTCCTGTTGTTAGCTCTGCAATTCACAACTTTATGTCCAAAATTATTATATGCATAACATAAACCAAAAAAGATAGTTTGGTACCTGGGAGTTGAATATCTTATGAAAGGAGGTGCTCTTATGAATCCTTCTTCTTTATGAGGCCTATCTGTTCCCGTCGGTCGTTGATTCTGAAATCCGAATCTTCTCGGTGGAGGAGTGTTCCTGTAATTTTCTCTGTAGACCTTCCTATCCCCTTTGATTGTTTCTGCATAGCTTTTTGGATTTGTTTCTTGTTTTTTTGTTTTGGAACTTGATCCATTTTCTGTCTGGTTGTATCCAAGTAGGATCTTGTCATGATTAGGCCTATGAATGCTGATAATGTCATTCAAAAATTTTGAGCTGTTCTGCATATTTTTCTTTTGAAGATCCTTTCTTAATGTGACAATTTCTGCTTCCAAATTTTCAATGATTTTGTCTCTTCCATCTAGCTGTTCCTTGAGTGCTTCTTCAATTCTTTTATCTTCTTCAATTTCAACCTTCAAATTTGTGATCATTTGTTCTAATTCCTGAGTTTCTTCTTTCTTGTCTAGTTATGCTTGTAGCTTCTTGTTTTTCCTCTTTTCTCTTCTGATAACTTCTATGGCACTCATCAATTCCTCTTGGTAGTCAACTTTTGCCTCTTCAATTTCTTCTTCAGATTCTTCATATTCTACTTCAGAGTCTTATTTATTAGATTCTTCTACTACAATGAATAAAACTCTTTATGTCTCACTGTCACTGACTTCATCTTCATCTGACGATGAGATGTCTTCTTTGGTGCATAAGATTTTCTTGAAAACTTTCTTTGTGGTTCTTTTGCCTTTATATGTTAGTTTTCTTTTTGAGTTACCTTCATCATTTATCTTTTTCTTATGAGGACATTTGTTAACAAAATCACGAATACCATCACAATTAAAACAAATTAAAGGAAGCTTACCTCTATACCTACCGTCTGTTCCCTTGTTAAGTCTTCTGACAAAGTTGCCCACTTCTTCATCATCTTCCGAGACGTCACTTTTTCTGCTATGCTCTTTTTCTTGTTGCTTTCCATTTTGCTTTGATATTTTGGATGCTTTGAAGGCTGATTCTTTTACATCTGGATTTTCCTGTTCAGTTCTCATTTCATATGCTGTGAAGATTCCATGTAATTCGTCCATGCGTATTGAGTTTAGATTTGATCTTTCTTCTAGTGCTGATATCTTAGGGTCAAATCTCATAGGAAGAGATCGCAATACCTTTTGAACAATTACAGATTCATTGATTTCTTCTCCCAATCATATGATTGCATTTACTATTTCATCAACTTGTAAGAAGTAAGCTGCAATATTCTCATCTTCCTTCATCTTTAGTTGTTCGAACTGAACTCTGTAAGTTTGAATCTTTGTTGCTTTGACTTTTGAATCCCCTTCATAAATGTTTCAAAGTTTGTCCCAAATCTCTTTATCGGATTTACAATGTGCAACTTTGGTGAACACCGTTTCACCAAGACCATTCAAAAGTGCATTTGTGGCTTTGGAATTATTTTGACCGAGTTTCACTGCTTTGTCATTTGTTGGCATAACTGTTGGTACTATGTATCCATCTATAGTTGATTGCCAAATTTCAAATCCCTATGCCTGTATATATGTCTTCATCCTTATGCTCCAAAATGCATACTTGTATCCATCAAACTGTGGTATTCCATTTTTATACAATTTGTTGCTCTCCATAATCTACCTTTCAGTGGTTAAACTGATTTCTGAAGGAACCTTCTCTGATACCAATTGTTGGATTGCTAAGAAGGGGGGTGTGAATTGGTAATAGAGCAATTTAATCCTTTTTAACCATATAGTCAAAGTGTTATATCAATGTATCATTATCATCCAATAACTGCAGAGTAAATAAGAAATGAACAAATGAACAATCATACACATACATAGTACACCAATGTTTTACGTGGAAACCCAAAGCGGGAGAAAACCACATAATTCTTTTTCTTATGTGTCTTGAAGAATTACATTCATTGGAAGCACCAACTTCCTTTGTTTTCCAGCTACAACTGGAAGGAGGCTCCAACCCCCTAGTTTCTCAAGCTACAACCTGAGGGAAGCTCCAACTCCCCTATTCTATGGCTACAACCAGAAGGAGGCTACAACCCCCTATGTTCTACAGTTTCAACCATAAGGTGCCTACAACCACCTGTCCTTGCCCCGTCCAACTGCCCTGACGTATAAGTAGAATGATGGAACCACTATCACACTATCACTGTGAGATATACCATTGTACAACTGTACCAATCTGTATCACTGACCCGCAACCAACTTGTACCAATAACCTGAACCATGCATCTATTTGTACCTTAACCTTAGAAAGCATCATCAAAAGAATTTATCCTTCCTTGAATTTCGACCTTCTTTACTTCACCTTCCCTCTGAAATTCGGCTTAGATATCCTTTGGTTACCTCAGTCACCTGTAGATATTCAATATGCTCAAGTATGATATAAAATGAGAGAGCCTTGCCTCTTATTTATACTTTCATGTAGCTTCCTCAAGGGGTTACCTTTTAACCATCTTAACCCACTTTCCTTATTTTAGGGTTAACCAACTTCTAACCACTTGTCCAATTAGTAATTTATCCATTAACTTTATTATTTAAATAATTTATTTTGTATCCACTTTGACTTATAGTACACTCTTCACTTCACTTTACCTCAAGGGGTTACCTTCTAACCATCTTAAACCACTTTCCTTATTTTAGGGCTAACCCACTTCTAACCACTTGTCAACTTAGTAATTTCCCATTAACTTTATTATTTAAATAATTTCTTTTGTATTCACTTTGAATTATAGTACACTCATCACTTCAAATTATTATTTACCTTCTAAAAAACTCTTAAACCACTTTGACTACTTTGACTTTTTGGGGATTTTAGATGACTCATGAGGGTTCTCCAACTTCACATGGCCATAACTCTCTAACTGTGAGGAGTTATGTGACCTTCCACATACCACTAGAAATGGCATGACATATACTATCCATATAGAATATTATTACCTGCAAATATACCAAAAATCATGCCGTTATCCATCAAACAAACTTGGGTCCATTACCCAAACCTGGGTTCTCCAACTTCCTTCAAGGGTTGACATCAATGAAAACCAACCTTAATAAAAAAAAACTTGATCTAGCGCATGTCTCCTCTCACCCACTTCATTGTTGTAACCTACCCGTCCCTTAGGTTCTTTTAAAGGGGTGGGTATCAAAATTTTTCTTTCCCTTGTCCACCTTGAAGCCTCTTTTCAAGGGAATCATTGTATTTTGCTCATCAAGAGATTTCCAATAACCGTAACCATGCTCAAATCCAAGATTTGGATCAAAATTTATGGCCTTGTTCCCAAAACCATCTCATACCCACGTGGCACCATTGTGGCATCCACGTGGTTTAACTGGCGCATTTGCGACTGCTGACATGGCTAATAAAACGACACCCACATGGTAGTTTACCCATCGAGGCCATCGACCTATCAGCCCTCGGCCCCTCCGCACTCAATGTCATCTAAGTTACATTCGACCGATACTCGACATGTCGATATCCACCTACCGGGTATCAACCCATTCTGACACCACCACATCACTTGACTTACCTTCTGTCGATACCCAATATGTCGATAGTCCAGTTGACATATTGGAAACATGGCCCAATTTAGACCCGCCATATGGATTGACACGTGGTACATGTGGACCAACACTCTTCATGCCTAATAATCTTATTAGGTTAATTAATCATTACATTAATGTCTCACACCTTAGGGTTTTATTTATTTAATCCATATTTATGTTAATTAATCCTCATTAATTTAATATCCCATGTAATGACATTTTTTCTTAGTTTAATTTATTGACCTGATAAATACCGAGGGTTTACTTTACCCCAGGTGTATTAATTTCCAAACCTAACTTCTTACTATTTCCAAGCTCCAATATTTTGGTAGGGAATTAATATTAATATTTTGATTAATAAAACACCGGGGTTTTATTAAATTGATTCATAATATGTTTGTACCGACACCAGTTTAATATTTTTATTTCATATCATGTTTATTTTATATTGGCCCCGGGTATACCATTCACCCTACATTCACTCACTTCGCCATCACCCGATGTCTCGGTGGGGACTCAATGAAATATTATTATGTGATGCGTACTTTATTTAATTGGCCACCGAAGTTCGCACATAACATGCACATAACCTTCTTCACCTCCCGATACCCAATACCTCAGTGAGGAAATTTTAATATTATTATATTGACATTATTTATATTAGTCGTTGAGTAATTCATACTCACACACACCTTCTCTCTCGACCTCCCGTTGCTTGATAACCCGACGAGGGTTTAATAGTATTGTACTAACATTATATATTCCCCCGAGTATAATGTCATCACATACTCCTTATCTCCTCCATCTTTGATTTTCGATGACCCGATGGGGTTTTAATATTAATATAATAACATGATCTTATATCAACCATGTCAGCTCCCAGGTCCATCACTCACCAACTATGCATTCCTTCTCTGTTCTCTCGGTGCACGATATCCCAGTGAGAAATTTTAAGATTTTTAAAATGTTGAAAATAAGAAAAAAAAAATGCCCGACATAAACAAAATGAAATGCATTATCCGAGATATCTCGAAAGATATAGAGTTAACCTATCAAGTTCAAACCAAATTCATATCATGAGTACCTTAGCAAGTTTAGTTATTTGCCTAGAAAGGGAAAATTATGAGCTTCTTTACTTCTCGTGTACATGATAGAATTTATATTCTTAATATTCAATGTATTAAGGCAGTAGATGGCGGTGACCTCCTCCGTAGCTCTCTCCTCTCCTCCGCAAGAGCCTGGCCTTTTTCGGCCCCCAACCTCTCCTCCCAGGTCTAGTTCTATGTGACGCTCGAGCGACTCCTCCGGCTCCCCATCTGGAGCTCCTCCCTCCTTCATTCCTTCCTTTCCTACATCAGTGGTAGGATTGTCCTTTGCTGTTCTGCCGCTTCCCATTCCATCCTCCTTCAGAGACGTGGTCTCTCAAGGTTACGTTTCTGGCTTTTCTCAAGTGGTCCGTGAAGCGCCAGATCCCGTGATCCCTGTGCCTCAGGAAGCGACGGTTCGTGAAGGTTTCTTTAGATATAATGCTTTGTTTTGTAGGTTTAATAACCTATGGCCTCGGCTGGTAGATCTGCACTCTTGGATTTCCTCATAATGGACTCTCCTCCTCGAGGAGGAAGCTCATGTTCGCCCTTGTGTAAAAGGTTTCTTCGTAGTGATTTTTTCCTCTTCTAAGGATAGGGATTTGATCTACAGTTCCGGGCCCTCATTCATGGGAAGATAGGGTCTGTCTGTGTAGCTTTGGACCCCTTCTTTGGACCCCTCCTTAGCTTCCATCCCTTCGGCCCCCGTGTGGGTAAGGCTCCCTGGCTCGCCTATTCATTTTTGGGGTGATTCTTCTCTCAACCATATTGGGAATGCTCTTGGAAAGTTTCATAGTAGCAGTCCGAAAACTAAATTGGGCTTCACTACCTATGCACGGATCTGTGTAGAGATGGATTTAAATAAAGGATTCCCAACGTGAATCACTCTTCAAAGGAAGAACTATTCTTGGATGCAGAAGCTCGACTATGAGAATATTCATTTTAGGTGCAGAAATTGTTTTGAAACAGGGCACTTAGCCAACAACTGTCAGAAACTCCCCGAGAAAAACATAAACCCTAAGAGTCAATGCAAGACCACATGGTGGGCAGGAGCTCTTCCAGAGAACCAAAGCATAGAACCGACTAATGATACCCCAGACGAGGAAGATACCGAGGTTGTACCACAGAAAACGGAACAAGACACTTATGTTCAGGAGCAAGTGCCGCCTTCCCCAAAAAATCCTAAGGGGAAGGCTTAGGAGGAAACTGATCCAACCATATTGCCAGGCATATCTCAGCATGAACACCAGACCTCAAGCTGGGCTGACTTAGCTGATGAAGAAGGCCCTCTATGTCCGACAAAAATCCAATCTCAAGATCAAAGAAAAGAATGGTAGACTGTGTCAAAAAGGAAAAAAACTTTCAAGTCAAAAAGGATGTAATGACCCAAAGACGCATCGGGTCCCTGAAATAGTATGGTTTCCCAAGCTTCTTTTTGTTTTAGTTCAATTAGGTTTGTCCCTCTGAATTACCAGGAAAAATTTCAGATGTAACGAACCCAGTGGATTCCCCACTGTTTTTTTAATACAAAACTCTAACCGTTGTTGTCAAAAAAAAATATTCAATGTATTAAGGCAATAAATAGTAAATTTGGGAAAAATTACAAAGATTTACCAACCTCCCTTCAACATTCATATTTTTCTTGAGAAACCTTATATATATATATATATATTCAGTTGAATTTCTTAATCTCTTAGAGGTAAAACCTTCCATAGTAAAAGTCTGGTTTTTACTAGAACTTATTTCCCACCTATTTTCAAGAAAATATTTACTATTATTTAAGGAAGAGCCATTATTTTAATTTTTTACCTTTTGGACTTGGTTTTACTGAGTAAATACAGGTAAGAATTCCATTCTTACCATGTCTTAATAAGACATAAATTAAATACAAAATACATATTCCTAATTTCATTTGATTTACATATTCCTGATGTTAAAATACCTTATCCTCTCAACTAAATAGCCTATGCTTATGAGACCAAAATTGTGGTTAATCTTTCATTCCAGAACTCCCCTTTATCTAGCTTATTATGTTGGCTGGAAATTAAAAGCTTTTACCCATGATTCCTTGGAATATTTAGCATTCAATTAAGCCTTTCAAAGAGGTCCTAAGGCTTGACCATTGACTAGGGCCAGGTCACCTCCCAAAAATGATCTATAACTTCAGTATTATAGAGAACATCATTCATTTAATAGAGATTATAAATTCTTAACTTCAGATGTTCTGTGAAGACTTTGACAACTTAGTTTTCACTACTAGCCCATGAGTTATTGATCCAGGTGGATATCGGTGGCCACCCACCTTTTCCAACTTGCTCAAAACAATTTTCTGGCAATTTTGGCAATTTACTATTTTTAGTAGTTTTTTCGGGTCCCAAACTTCCGGGGCCGTTTTGAGGCCCTAAATGACATTTTTTTTTAAGAAAACGAGGAGCAACATGGAAATTTGCTCAATGTTTCTCACATCAAAAGTTGTATTCCTCGGATAGATCTTTCCAACGAGCTATCGTGCGCCCCAAACGAAGATCGTATGCCAAAATTACGCCATTGGGAAGTTGATGTATCAACTACCCCCATCGGGGCCCGAAAACCTTTTGGATTTTCATCTTCCGGGGTTAGGGTTTTGGATTTTCCTTATGTTAAAAAGGCCCTTATAGCCTCATTGTAACAATAATCTTCTTGTGAATTCGTGTAGCCATCACATCTCTTCTCAAATATAAGCTGCCACCATTCTAGCGAGTCTTTCACTCTGTATTTTTACAGTCTCTGTACATTTCTTTCATTAATAGAAATCGTGTATTATTGTATATTTGTGTTATGGTTGCATCTCTGATACATTTCTGTTATATTATTGGATATCTACGATATCTCTGTGCATTTATTTATTATATCTCCACTCCCATTTTGTGCCGAAAATAATCTGGATCAGTTATATTCACATAGATGGGATACAAATTCCCAACCAACACTCTGTTCTTACTCAGAGTTACAAATAATTTCTTACAATAGTCTATAAAAGTAGAAACAATCAAAGACAAACAATAGAACATATATTTACACAACTCTCTTCAGATTTTACAATCAACTAGGCACATGAAGCAACAAATTTTACTACTTGAACATAATATCAATTCTTCATAAAACTAAAACACAAATTCCATAGCATACCATGACATATGCAAATTGTTGAAACACTTATTTGAGAATTACAAGTAGATTGGCAACTGCTGACGGGTGAAGCTCTTTCCACCCAACCATAGGCACAATAGTCTTTTGTCTATCCTTGCATCTGGCTACCCCCTAGCCAGAAGATGATTCTATGAGGGAAATCATCACTCATTAGTAGCGATAAAAAGATGAAGGCACTCTCCTTCACTAATTTTTTTTTTCAAGATACATCTCCAATATCACGAAGCAAGGGGGCCTGCTCTTGACTCAAGGAGTCACAAGAGTTAGATTTCACAACTAAATACCCAAAATTCACAACCCCATTTATTAACTTGGTTTAGAGAATATATTTTCTATTTTCTTACCCAGAACATAGAGAAATTGACTTCCCTATGTTTGCTAAGAACCAAAGGAGTTTCACACACTCTTCTCCACTCATATTTGGTCCCCAAATCCAACCATGTGCATCCTCTCTCTTTTACCAATGATTTTCCTCATTTTCTTACCTTCCGCAACAAGATTTCATGGGTCAAATCCCCCAAATTTGTGGGTCATATCATAAACTTCCATATGAGTACTCTGCCCATTCTCTCATTGATTTCTAAGGACGACCACCCAACCACCAGTTTGACTGGTAAATAAATCTTCTGTGACAGAGGAAATCTTTGGGTTTGAATATTTTAATTCAGCAGGGTACTACCTAGAAAGGGTCATCTCAACTAGTAAGGGTTCCCCCTCACCATTCCCTCTCATGTCATCCTTTTATGTGTAAGTGCTCCACCCATCATAAATTTCTTTTAATTATCATCAAAATAAATTTTATCATTTTAATTGTTCATCAAGGTCCAAAACATTAAACATCCTAGCCATGACTCATGGTGACATTTAGACATATATTTACATACTGGGGAAAATGGGGCATTACAATAGTTGCTTGAGTGTGCGCAAAATGGGAATAGGATCTCACAATTTCATTTTTTTGCACACATGATATTTACCCAAAAATTTGGGTGCCAATAGAATACCACCACTATTATTTGTCTCATCCTCGAGCCAAGTGCCTCATGGAGTGACTGATGCAACAAACAATACTGTCTTCATGAGTTCCTGAACAAACTCCTTGAATTGGCTATCAGAATCATTGAGGTTTCCATGAAGTTCCTGGGTAAGCTAAATAACAAAATTTGTGTCGGTTGTCATGACCTGTGGATCTATTAGGTCCATTATTTCCATATTCTCAACTAAGGGGGTGGTCAAAACCTACACGTATGTCAACTAGGCATAAAATATTAAGGCCTTATCACCTGCAGAAGTGATCAACTCTTAAATGCTTTGTTTCTCACCTCGAATGACAACAATCTCCTTAGTTTTGGTTGCAATAGCAGTCATTGCAGCCAGGCACTCGTCGAGAGGTAGAGAAGCTAGGATACTATTTTGTTGTGCAACCTAATCCTTGGCCGCATGATCTGGATCATTAATAACAGTTAATTATGGGGGACTTTGGAAATGGTCCCACAAGGTGAAGTATGTTCGACCACTCTTGAAAAATCCTTCGATCTATTCAAGCCATCTCGAGTGGCTACTTCGTTCGTTGTAGCCTTATTCTGTAGTTTTTTATCCTTTGGAATTATCTATTGAATCTGTGAAAAAATTTATGTATTCTGAGATTCCAGGAGATGGATGTCCTCGATAACCACTCGAAGTTTCTATGGTGCCAAGATATTTGGTTGTACCTGCTTGTCTTTACAAACCCATGAATATGATTCTTCTAGGGCAATGAATATTTTGGATAAATTCACTTCATATTGTGCCTTAGTGTCAGTATGGGAAACAACCTCAACAAGATGCAAGGTCTGGAGGTGTTGCCAGAAAAATTCAATTTATTGTTGCACGCTTGATTCTTACTGCAATTGGAACTTGGAGTCTGCATCACTAGAGAGTTCCTAGTCAAACTGAAGGTGTATTTGGACATACTCTTGGGTGAGAGTTTGGTTTCTCTCCCTAAGATCATAGAGCATGGTAGTGAAAAAACCCTATAACTCGATATTAGGGACTTGTGAAAGGTCAAGCTTTGTCTTAGTCGAGTCAGAGGGGACCATGGAAAGTGGGTCAAAACTTAGAATTCTTATTTGGATCATTCCCAGAGCTATGAGAGAGTGGTGGTCCTATGGCAGAGACCTCAGTGGTGAGCGTAAATCTAGTTGTTGACATAGTGATTTAAACTTCCCCAACATATCATTTTGAAAAATTGTCTATGTGGATAATTGAGCGTGAAGCTCCTTCATCAATTTGGCTACTTGTCGGCTAGCCTGTGGTGTTGGAGATCCAACCTATAACTACTTCATGGAAGTTTTGTGTTGGTTTTTTCTTGAACTCGAACTAGATTAGACCTTCGGTCAGGCTGAAGGCACTGGGACCTCTTCATCTATTGGAGTCGCAAGTGGTGAGGGTGGATGGTTCTCCTCTATGCTAGGGTCAATGTTGATAGGAGGCGAGACCTGAGTTTTGGAAGATCGCTTATGTTTCCTTATTGCCTCCTCCTTTGCTTCAAAATCAATGTTGCTCTGTAGGAACTCATATGAATGGGGTGACCCATGGTCCTTAGAACCAAAATTTTATATATTCGATGCAACAACTTTGTCTTGGTGTCGAGCAATAGTCGTGACCCGCCTCTATTCTTTGGATTTTTGGGTTCTCACCTCGAACTGGTCTTGGACCTTAGAGAATGGAGGTTGGGAGTCAGCCAACCATGCTGTGACACCATCCAATATGTCCTTTTCTATAATGCAGAAGGGAATCTTGGACTTTTTCTTCTCGTTGGTTGCGTGGGGAGAAATGAAAACATTATAAAACTCGCATTTAAATTCAAGATAATCGACATACATGTTGATAATTTTCTCTAGAATGTGAACCTCTCATCAGAGGCCACAATTAATTCTTTGAACTACATTTGGAAGGATTATGTGACGTCGACCTGGACTTTGGAGCTTTTGAAGTGTTGGAGAGTCAGGAATCAGGGGTCGACAAAAGGGGGGGTGCTCTCCATGGTTGTTTCATGTCCCGGTGGTGGTTTCCATGGTACCATACCCAATACAAGGATTTCCCAATTGTAATGAAACTCTTTGCCCCAATCCTGAGCATCTAGTCAGTCGGTGATAAACATATCCAACAATTATTGAGCCCAGGCCATTTAAGTTTCTCCAACACACTGGTCTACTATGAGGACCACCCCGAGAGTGCATTCATCTTTTCAAAATTTGTGGATGAGCTTTTAGGTGAGTAATTGTGTTGCGAACCGTACTGTCGAATTATTAATTTTGGGGATCAAAACCCCATGCTTCCCCCTGCGTGTATCAAATCGAGAGTGGACCTCCTCTTGAGCTACGTCTTTCACTTTGAGGGTATCCGATGGATCTTCACCAAAAGTGGGAAGGCCTGAAACCCTGTGTATTGTGTTTAAATCAATAAGGTAAGGGTGCTCCAACCATAGATACCTCCCATGAATCCTAGTGAGAAGGAAGTGAGCACATGCTTGAATGGCTGGGGCACGGTTGAAATGTGGACATTTGAGCAATGAGAGAATGTTTGATTTCCTTAGAGGCTTTTCCCATTCCCTAGTCACCTCTTTTTAAGTGCCGTATTATTTCTGGAGGATAGATGCATATTTATTGAACTGTAGTTCATGGAACTGATTGGGTTCCCTCATGTTATAATCAACACATTTTAGTAGTGTAACTTTCTCAAATGTTGGCCCCTGAAATTGTACTCTGTATGGAAACATCAGATTTGGAACCGACTGCTCCCTCACTACTCCAAACTTTGTTAAGGCTTGGGGTTTGATTGAGGATGCCATGTTATATATGATGACCATTTTATGAAAGTATGAAAACTCAAAACCAGACAGGAATTCAACTGTTGAAGTGGATTCGACTACTAGATAGCTAATGAGGGTTTACACTTTTTTCTCTCTAATAACACTCTCAGACAAGGGGGAGAAGTAGTTATCTAAAACTATCTATCCATCCCTAATATAATAGAAAAACAATTGTTCCTATCATTCATTGAGTGTGGAGTTACTGTCCAGTCCCTTCTGTGAGTTGGTCGGTACCACCTTCCATCCTAGCTGTCAAATTCGTCATGCTAGACATCGATCAATCAATGTAGCTTTAATGTCAGGATTTTCGCCATTCACCATAATTAACTCCTTCTTTATTCTAAATCGAGAAAAGTATCCTCATGTCATTTGCATTAATGACTCCATCCTTTTGAAATTGAAGAAAATTGACACAGTGTAACTTTATGTCATATCGATCGTTATTATCACAAATATTTTACACCACTGAATCTTGCAGGATGTTGATGATGTGGATGGTTTTGTACATGTGTGAGTCTTATTCTTCGGGGGTGTTGCACATGATTCTTGTGCACCCCTACATTAGTTCACCCTTGGTTAATTATCTGCATCGACCCCAAGCAGGTCGCGATGCTTCTTCATGCATGCCCAACCACTCGGTTTTCGCAATGGGAGAACTGGACGCAACCCGTATGGATCTAGTGGCATCCACTAATTAACCACTACTTCCTTACTCCTGCACAACTCATATTTTTACTTAATGGTGTTAAGAGGGATAAAAAAAGTGGATGTTCTTCGTATTACAACATATGGAACAACCATCTCCATCCTTCACGCATGCATCTCCCTTACCAACCCATCAGAAAATTGGTAAACCGGGGAAAAAAGTTCTTTCTTGGAAGCATGCATTGGGCCTTCAGATATTGGCTTCATGCCCCATGCTGCTACTTGGCTACCCAATGCCTTTCACAAGAACACATATATTTATGGATATCCACCCTTAGCCGAAATATTTCTCTTAGGGGATCCTCTACATCTTCCCATTCTAAAAAATGTTGTCGATGCACAACCCACCATTGCGTGGGTATTCCTATTAACATTGTATCAAGGGTGTGAACCCAATGGTGCTCAAGACTGTGATGCATCTAGGAAATAAATGCATCCATTGGATCCGACCCATTGAACTGGTAGGACCCAGATTCTTCTTTACACACTTCAGTGGTAATGCACACACATCTCCTTGTCAAGGCTTCATAAAGCTTGTTCTACCACCTCTCCACGTCATCTTCAGAATCAATATCATATGACTTCACGCTCCTCCAACTCAGTTCCCCATTTGTTGTGGGATTGACATAATATTCCTCGTGCCCCATCATCTTCGAGATATTCTAAACAATAGAGCTTCGTGCATCCTTGTCTACCTGCTCATTCTATATGTCCCCTTCATTAGGATCCAAAGGCGTGATCACGCAAAGGGTGTCTGTCTCAAACAACATTTGTCGCTTCTTCATATTCAACACAACATTATTGTCGAAGGCCCAGTCAATGCCAAGTAGGGTAGGATATGGATAAGAATAATCCATAATCTCTATTACTTCAAAATCATACTTCGTCTTCACCCCATATATGTTCACTTCGACTTGCTCTAATCGGTCTACAAGATAGATAATGTACTTGTTTTCCAATTGCAACTGAATGGGTGACCAAACCAAGTCTGGTTTACCCATCAATTCCCATGACTTCTTTGGTAGGATGTTCATGTCAGAACCCATATCCAACATGACCCCATCCATCTCATAGCTTTTGAGTTCAGCGATCATCTTGAACTCCCTTCAGGCATGCTTCTGCTTATTGATCTGACACATATCCCTTTCTGGTAGGGGGTTGATATAGCTCTTTCTGTCCCTTCTTCCCCCATGCAGGTTGCTAACATATGAATCAAATTTCACATTGCATTAGCATCACTTCACAATCGTAAAGAACAATGCAAGAATATACTTACTTGGTTCTATTATCCCCATTTTGTGGGATAAATAAGGAGATTATGTCTCAAGGCCCTCAGGTTGCAGATATGGAGTGCCAAGAGACTACATGACCAACAATATCCATTTTCATATATGGAGACCCTTCTCACCACCAAAGAAGTCATAGATTTTCAGATGGCATCCACCACACCAACTGGCTTCCGAGAGGAAATGGGCCTTGCTCCATGAGGTACAAGTCAGGCAATATGGTAAGTGTCATTTCAATATTTGAGGCATTTGAGTATGTTGTATCTTAGACTGCTTTAGATTTCATGACATATGATTGGACATTATTCCTTTTACTTTGTTTCTCCTTGTTGGTTGAGATTGTTCCCTAGTAAGTGGTCTTCCTTGGGAATGGGTTTTCTACTAGGAACTCCCATAAAGAGCCACCGTACCATTCTCGACCATACTTATCACTTTTCATCACTTAAAACCCCCATATCCTTATCTCTTGGGATTTTAAGGTGTATTAACCCAAGAAGGGGTTGTCCCTTATTCTATGGTAAGAAGGGGCTAAAGGCCCAGAGGGATTGTTGTTGGGTAAAAGATAAAATCATGTATATAAACCTTCCCGATGCTTCGCCCAGGGATCCCCCAAGAAAGAAATGAAATGATTATTTGTAAGAAATGGGGGAACCACAAGAATAAAAGGATAGGATGCTTAAGGGGTCAGTTGAAGGATAAGAGGTCTCATTACGAGCCGACCTATCATGATCATTTGTATCTAGTGGTATGACATTACCATAATTTGGACACCAAGCCAGGGTAGTGGCTCTCAGTTGCATAATTGACAGAAAGGGGGTCTCATTATGAGCCAACCTTCTCTTTTCCACAAGATATTTGTGAGTGACATTGTCATTATGTAGACACCATGCCAGGTCAGTGGCCTTCAACTCATCCTGAAAACATGAAAGAAATAAAGAATGGAAAAATGATGGGCTTGGAAAAATTTCATTGCAAACGAAGGTTCTACACACCCTCTACATAGGTACCCTTGAATGAGACACTACAACCCCTTGTATGTCATGAACACCATGCCCATTGAGTCTTGATCATTAACCACTTCATCCACTTTACATGGCTTAGAGAGGGATCACTTGGGAAACATTCCTTGAACTAGGAAATATCTACCCAATAAGACACCTCGTCAACCCTCCCATATCCAAGCTTGGAAAGTTGCATAATGTCTTTGATCACTTACTTGTTTGACAGGGTAATCTTTGATGCACATGCTTAGGTGGCTCATTTATTGATTTGATTTACTCATCATGATATTTCGACTTGATATCCTTGGAGGGCATGCTTATTTGTATTTGCAGGACCTAGTTGGTGGATAGTTTTGGAGGAACAAGCCTAGCTTGGGCTTCCATGGGGCTTGAATCCCAAAGGTTGGATGCCAAAGGCCCGCATGTTAGATGAGAGGAATGTACCTTTGGAGGCCTAGAAGATGACTTGAGAGACATGAACTTTGAGTGGCTTATTTTTTTGCTATAAAGCTTGGTTTTCTACAACCATAAGTCTGACAAATATCATTGCAACAAACTTTTGTTTCAGCCTTGCTTTTTTTGCTAGAGCATTGCTTAATCATTGATGAGTTGAGATAGCTTTCACTAGCTTGTCTCTTGTTTATTTTATCATATGCTTAGCACTTATACTGCATCCTTTTCTATCTTTATTGAGCTGATATATATCATTGAAGTTTTATGCAATTAGGGACAACAATCTTAACTTTCTTTTCCAACTAACATATTACATTATATGCTTGGTTTTCCTTGTGTCTCGGGAAGGTATTCACACTTGGCAGGTCACTCAACTCATTTGGAAATAATTTAACCTTCCCAAGACTCTTTTCCAAGCTTTTCATACCACTTAGAATTGACGTCTAGGTACATCCATTCATACTTATCATTTTCCATCTCATTTCCCCCTACGATCACTGAGATTCCCCCCTTTAGGTGACTACCTCGCCTCTAAAGTGACGGGAACATCTGCCTAAGGTGAAAGTGGGTAGGTGCTCTCTTATTTGTCGCCAATTGGGGGTTGGGCCAGGATTTTCCCAACCTACAAATTGTGCGATAACATTTTGGTGTCGTTGTCAGGGAGGATGTTGAATCCTCTTCAGAATATTAATGAGACTTTGGCAAGCTATCCCAAAGCCTTTATCCCTTAACTTGCCTGGCGAATCCACCCAAGGGACGTTCCCTTTCCACCTTTCTTCATGAGGTCCTCTTGAATCTCATCTAGCGACTCCACCCCCCAGAACCCTTCCTCTTTCAATCCTTTTCCCCCCAAGAGATTCAAACCTTCTAAGGTCTACCAAAGAAGGCCTCCTCTCAAGTATCCCATTGTAAAAACCCTTTTTCATGATACCCTTCCCCTTGATTCAATGGATTTCCCTTGGGAAAATGGCCTCTAGAAACCCCTTAACATGTCCACTATCCAGGGATACCCCAATGCAATGCCAAAGGAGTCTAACAAGTGGTTGCCAGAGTTACCATGAAAAAATGTAGTGACCATTGAGGATCATCTTTATGTCATGGGTCGAGACATCAACAATGCAATGATTGAACATGAGGATGTAGCCATTAAGTTATTTTCCTCATCATTAACTGAACAAGCTCTTGAATGGTTCAGAGGCCTTCCAGACAACCATCTCACGTCATATGAAGCTTTTGATAACTTGTTTAAGAGAAGATGGTCAACAAAGACAGACGATGAGATGCTTGGAGCTCTATTCAATCGGATAAAGAAAAAGGAGAGTGAGAGAGTGAAGGAATTCAATACTAGATTGGACATGTTGTACAACCAGATTCCAAAACAATTTCGTCCTACATCCTCATCAGTTCATCTCATTTATATGAACACTTTTGAAGGGAAATTTCATTTCATTCTGAAAGACAAGAACCCCACATCGTTGGCATAAGCCAATGAGTATAGTGCTGACATTGAAGAGAATATCCTTGATTCAAGGGTGGAAAATTTTCAGTATCCTCGTGTCAAGTCATAAGAACAGACTAATGTTTCCAACAAAATTGTTCCTGATTTGATTGCCCTCTTGAATCGGAAGATAGATAAGATGAGTACTTAGTTCACCCAGGTGCAGAATCACATTATGGTTCATTTGAGTACTGTAGAGAGGGATCAATCTGCTCCCAAACCTCAGTTTGCTAGACAAGAGAGAGATGCCATAGGTTGGAAACCAAAGCCTCAACAAGAGGAAAAGGCCCCATATGCTTTGAAATCAGTTAGGATGGTTGACATAGAAGCTTGGTGCCTTCCATGCCAAGAACCTCAAAGAGAAGATGAATTCCCCTGATGGGAAGAAGACTCTCCCGACGATATGAATTTCATTGATATGGTCTTCATGTTCCAAGAAGAACAAGTTACACAAGAACAGATCAATGAAGCCATAAGACAAGGAGAAAGAGAGGGGAGAATCAGAGCCTTGAATCAGTTAACAAATGATCAAAAGAAGGAATTAAAGAGGAGGGAATATCTGACCTACACTATAAGAAATAAAGCTTCAAACCCTCCATCACAACCTAACACTCCTCTTCCATCAACAGAGAAGGTGGCACCACCACCTGCACCTTCGGTACGTGAGTTTCTTCCGAAGTCAACTCCTGCAAATGAGATTTAGTTGAATATAGATGTTGCAAGCATGTTTGGAAAAATGAATATGACAGTTCCGACGACAGAGATGTGTAAGATCCCTTTTGTGAAAAGGGAAATTTTGAAAGTATTACAGGTGCCAACCGAGAAGGAAGATCCTCCTATCATCTTGAATACTATGTATCTCGATCGGCCAAGAGACATGAATCCTCCCTATTGAGGAAAAGGCATGAAGAACCTCACTCAAATATTTTCAGATCTTTCTAGGCTAAGGAAAAATAGTTGGGAATGTCACCCGGAGTTTATAGCCTTAAATTCAAAACAATCACTCGATCCACATGTAATATGTACGAGGAACCAAGGCTGATTTTATATATTATATGTAACTGTACAAAATAAAGAAAGTAAAAATACACATAAGTGTGTAAATGGATAAGAGACAAGGATAAAAGCAAAATATGAAAAATATCATTAAGATACACATTTGACACTAAAATCAAGAATCTGATTTTTATATTAACTTCATTCTTAGATACAAAGCCAAATTCTCTTTACAAACCCCTGTGAGGGTGGGGACCAAAGTCAGATTTATAAGTATCCAATGGGCACCCTACAAAAATACTCTGACAACAAAACAAAACTGAAGCTAAAGATATGGATCAAATTTCCATAAAAATGTTGTCACTTGACTCTACAAAATATTCTTTATCAGACATGAAATCTAATCCATAAAAAAACAAGAACACACAGACTTCGAAAGATAGATCATACACCTTTATAAACAAGCTGCCGAAAGATATGATTCAGTTTTGAATCCTACTGCCTTCAATAAGACTCAACTCTCACCAAGATGGTTTATCTTTCTAGTAAACTCAGAATGAATGAAGAAAATAATTATCTCACAAGTACAGATGAAACCTTATATCAGAAGTTCCCCTTCTGTTCTCTCTCCCTTTGTCTCTTTTTTTATTGATCTTTTATTCTTTCACAATAAGTTATGGTAGTTCAACTACCTTTCTTTTGTTAAGATTAATTAGCTTAACTAATAAGTTGAGACAAATAAATAATAATACATAAATAAGGGTCTATTTAAATAATAACTAAATAGGTGGGACCCCTTGTCACTCCAATTTTCATTTCTTTAATGATCATCAAAATATGAAATATAACACCCCCAAAAGTAACTCAAATATTCTCTTTGTAACTCCCATCCTCATATAAATAGTCAAATATTTTAGTATCAAAATAAAACATGACTATAGACAAAAACATAATCATATCCATGCTATCCAAAACATTATGTCTAAATGTGTTTTTATTGTCCAAAACATTATGTCATCATACCAATAAAATCTGTCCTCAAAAAAGAATAACATTAAAAAGCATTAGAACCCATATTTGTTGTGAGATGCAACATCCTTCAATTGCTTGGAACCTTGTGGGTGGATTTCATTGATGACATGGGAGCAACTATATTTGAGGTGGAGATGAGAGGACATTGATTCACATGAGTCTTTGGAAGACTTGGGGGGATTAGCCACCCCTTTTCCTTTATCTAATTCTGGCCTGGGGATGACAGTTTTTAATCTCTTGCTTACATGAGAGGACTATACTGGTGAGGCAACACGATCAACTTGGGAATTTGGGTTGAATGACGGTGGAGGAGGGGGGATGACAATGATATTGTAGGCCAACCATGATGATGTGCAACAGGTTGATGGACAATCTCTTTCCATACATCATTGGTAGGTGGTTCTGTTGGACAACTGAGAGGGGGGAGTGGGTGAATCAGTTGTTACCGTGCTTAAACAATTATGCTTCTTTTAAACTCTTTGCAGAAAACACCGAATGATGATCACAATAATGCAGGGAAATAAACAATGGCACATTCCGCATCAGTCACAAATATGAGAAACACAGAGACATATATTTCCCGAGGAAACCCATACAGGGTAAAAACCTCTTTTTCTTTATATGATAAGTAATAGTTACATTCTTTACATTATCATACATATGAGCACCAACTCATAATGAGGCTACAACCTCATTTTTGCAAGCTGCTACTTGTTGAGAGCACCAACTCTCTGTTTTCTCTAGCACCCACTAGAAGGAAGCACCAACTCCCTAGTTTCTATAGCACCAACTAGAAGGAAGCACCAACTCCCTGGTTTCTCTAGCACCAACTAGAAGGAAGCACCAACTCCCTATGTTCAAGCACCCACTTGAACCTCTGAGGACACCAGTCCTCCCTAGCACCTCCCAACCACCCTGAAATATAAATCTTTGCTACTGAAACTTATTACAGTGATATAATGTTCAA
>ML794696.1:364079-380490 GCA_009831015.1 Picea engelmannii
ACATAGAGGTTGTCAAATAGGGAACTGAAAATCCTCCAAGTCAAGTGTTCCAATCACCATAAGGCAGGGAGATACCCGTGAAGGGTTGAAGGCCGAGGTCCGATTGTTCTGTGTGTCCCCCCTTGAGGCACCCACCTCTTGGAAGGGATCCAGCCCATGACCCATTTCTTAGGCCGAAAATCTAAATGCCGCACTTTGACTGAGGTACCTAGTGACCAACTTTAGGACATCTACACAGGTGGCAATTGTGGGATGCAATTGCACCTTGATTGGATTTTGTGTGGCTATTGGGAAATATCGCCAGCTCTTTTGGGATATGCCCCCTTTACCCCTCATTATAACCAATTATTTCATCCTTCACTAGTTCCTCTTTCGGTGACTTCAGACCCCACTGTTGAGTACTATTGGAAGGTCCAGTGCTATTTGAGAGGAAGGACGTTACGTCTTCTAGGACACGAGCATTTGCTTTCTTTTGATTCCCCCACGCGGACAAAACCCACTTACCCACATATACATTTCTTTCTCATGTTATGTATGATGCACATCTGATTACAGTTTGATTTGGATATATATATTGTGTAAAACATTCAACGTAAAGGCTTTTGTTTCTATATTTCTCTCACCACTTGTTGCACATATTCACACACCTAGTCTGACATCATAGGGGAACCACAGAACCCCCGTCGTTCACGACGCTTGCTCAACCTCCCTCCTATCTTAGGAGGAGTATCTGGTCGTGCCCGCTCATCGACACCTCCTTCACACACTCCTGTGAGTGATACTATCTTAGGATCAACCTTTCTTGGTTCTACATTACTTGGGTCAACTTCCCAAGGTCATCCGTTCACTCGATCTCCTTTACACGGAAGCGGGGGACCCACTTCCTCTCAAGGAGGGAGCACCAAACCACCTAGTCCCCATCAAGGGTCAGGTTCACAACACACTATGGCTGGAGCTAACCCTCCCCCCCCACTACAGATGCCATATTTGGCCTCTCTCAACATACTGGATCTCACCAAACTTACCAATGATCCTATATTGCATGATCCCACATGGCCTGCAATGCCAACCAAACTCCCTTTAGACATACCAAAGTTTGAAGGGAAGGCAGGGGATGACCTTGCCAACCATGTCATGACCTTTCATCTATGGTGCTCTTCCAATAGCATTATGGATGACTCCACCAGACTGCGATTATTTCAACGCACACTCACTGGCCCATAGGCTAAATGGTATGTCGAAGAAAAATCAGGGTCCCATGCGACCTTTGAGTCATTAGCCAAAGAATTCTTGACCTTCTTCCAATTACCCATCCACCACAACAATGGTCTATAACTACTGTCTAACTTCAAACAAACCTCAGCCACACACATCACTAACCACATTCACGAGTGGCGTAGGCGACGTAGTTTGTGCAAAGCAGAAACCACCAAGCAACAATGTCTCGACTGGTTTCTTAGATCACTTGTCTCTCTCCTTGGAAAGGATGTAGCTTCCACCTTCCCTCAATCGGAAGAGGAAGCCATCAGCAAGGCCCAACAATATGACCTCATCTATGCACAGTCAGTGTACTTATACACGATACTTCCTGATCTTCCAAAACCTGTGCCATTTGGCCAAGACAAACCTGGGATGTCTCACTCAGCAGACGGACTAATCGGTACCACCACACACCATGGTACACAAACCCAACCACCACCGATGTATGGAACACCTCAATACCCCCCGGCATACGGGGGCACTTCTTATTACCCCCCACCCCCTTATCAACAGCCATACCCTGTTTCTATACCTCCACCCATTAGTGGACCACCACCGACACCTCCCATACATTCACCTATTCCCACAAGCAATGGTACTCCCTCAACACCAAATTATAGTACTAGTGAAAGCACTATTCCTTCCTATGTACCTTATGGATCGGTACCACCACAAAATCCATACTTCCCATTTCCTGGTCTTCCACAACCCATGGCTCTCCCACATCCTCATGCGGGGGTAAATTTTGTTCAACCCTCTGCTGCTCAACAATACCAAAGTTTTGAACAGTTGAATACAGCCAATCCAACTCATCCATCGAACAATGCCAAGAATAAAGGATGAAACAGGAATAACAACAACCCAAGTCAAGGTGGGAATCAACCCCCACAGCACCAACCAACTGGGGGAAACTAGAACCAAGGGAACCAAAACCCCCAAGGGGGCAATAATAACAAACGCCAAGGGCGAAATAATGTTAAAACCATCTTCCCTTGTGCCCTTTGTGGTGAGTTCAGTCATTACATTCACCATTTCCCCCAGATCACTGATTTCAAATGGTTGAAAGACTTTGGTAGTCTTCCCCCTTCTCCTGCACAACCTGCCCCTCAGCAGGCACCACAACAATATGCGCAACAACCCCCTCCCGTCGTGCTGCAAAATCCTATTCCACATCAAGGTGTGATAAACACCCAACAAGACACACAACATCCCCCACCTCAGGCAAGCCAATACCACAATCCCAACAATCCAGCAGAGCGTACAATTCTCCTTACCAGTGAGGAAGAAATCCTCCTGCAAACGCGTAATTGTCAGTATCATTCCCCCGCTAAGTCTACTCCCATCTCTCCAGAGACAAACCCTACACCGACAGGACCCCCGTTGGTGATCCCTCGCCCTTCCGCCGAACCACCACTACGCATCCCTCGCATCCCCTTGCGTAGGAATGTTCACAACCCACAGGCTAGGGAAGCTCATAACTATAGTTTGGTAGATGACTTAGCACAATCCCCGGCTACCATGTCAGTCTTGGAAGTACTCCAGACTTGTCCCACTCAGTGAAAATCACTACTTTCTGCCTTGGGGGCAGTCGACCCTACAAATACTCGACTCATCACCTTTTATCTTGACAATGGAGAACCTCGTCTTCCTGCCTTGATCGCTTTTCAAATACCAGTAAAAATACGGAACATCACAGTTCATCGGTGTATCATCGATGAAGGTGCATCTACATGCATTATGTCCAAAACAGTATGGTAGAAACTTGGTTCCCCGGAACTCATACCCTCCGCCATCACATTACGAGCTTATGACGGATGAACATCCTCTCCTGAAGGGCTCTTCCAAAACGTCCCCGTCGAACTCGGGGGCAAGACTATTCTCATCGACATCGAAGTTATCGACGCCCCTCTCGATTATAATATCATGTTTGGTCGTAGCTACATGTACGCTATGAAGGCAGTGGAATCATCCGTCTTTCAGACAATGATGTTCCCCCACAATGGGAAGATCGTTACCATTGACCAAGTCTCACATTATGAGCTTAACCCATCTGCCAACCTCGATAACATTATTCCTCTCATCCACACAAACCAAGACGCATATCCACTCGTAGAGATGGATCCGGGGATTTTCAAAGATCCATCCTTGTTAGGGACGTACCATGGAGCACCACCACTCCTACATCCTGCTAATCAAGTATGCGTCATATCATCTAACGAAACTCACACAGAGGACGCTTGTCTTCCTCAGGAGGCTTCGGTCATTCCTGACGTCCCAATAGTCCAAGAACCACTCCCGTCGGAACCTCCTGCGCACTCGTCGACCTCAACAGTCCATGAATCCACATCCCCCCAAGGACAAAGTCCAGTTTGGGAGACAGTTCCCTAACCCCTCACTCAAATTCCCTTCTTTTACCCTCCACCAGGTATAGAATCTTTTCAGGTAGCCGCAACACTCACACTACCCAATATGGTGTTAGCAATCCCAGTGTGGTATTTACACCCACCTGAGATGGTCCCTCAACCATCCCTTCCCCCATAGGAAGGCCCCCCCATGACGATTCCCGTCCTTACCCCCACCACCCCCCCACTCACTAACCTCCCGGCTACCGCTGGGGGCAGGAGAAAGAAGAAGGATCCCACCGCTCCACTTCGCCCACGCATCCCACCACCTTGCGCACTATGTGAGAAAGAGGGCCACCAAACCAACAACTGTCCATCACTACCTGAATTACGGAATTTGATTCCCCCCAATCAAACTCCCATAACACCCGTCACTACTGCTAGTCCCACTACTACCACCAACCCTTCTAGTAGTAAACGGTTGAGGACCAAATATGCTTGTGCTATCTGTTCGGAGTATGGCCATTACACCCATCATTTCCCAGCACTGCCACGCTTTCGGCAGACATTAGCGGATGTACGCCAGAACTTCCAGAACAACCCCAGTCTTGCTAAGTCCTTGTCAACAAATATCACAAACATCCGCTATGTCACCACTTCAGTCAATGAATGTATGATATGCCCTTGCTCTCTCTGTGATTCATTAGCTCATTTTACATACCAGTGTCCTATGATCCTTGAATATAGGCAACGTCAATTGGCCTTGCTTCACCAACTTGCAGAGGCGATAATTGACATTACCTCGTCACTAGAAGATCTTCATGTCATTTCTCCCGAGCCCGAGGCACTCCCAACGCCTCCATGGTTCTGCAATGACGTCTCTGAGGACGTACCCCGTAACCCCCCCAACTCTCCTGCTCATCCCCCTATGGACACTCTCCACCCAACCACCACGGGTACCCCTCAGTTCTTCAATATATGGTTTATGTCGAGTGAACCCTCACCATCTCCTAGCATTGCTCCCTCTGCTTCTCCACCAGGGGGCAACCACACTGTCATCGAGATCACTCCTTACGACCCCTTGTATTCCCGACATTTTCAATGTGACGAGGAAATAATTGAAGATCTAAACCGCCCAGACTCTCCCTGGGATGCGCTACATCACCGCAAACTCTTTTCTCCACAGGACACCCCCATGCCTCCTAACGAAAACCCCATTTACGTGGTCGAAACCAAAGATTTTATCCCAGCAGGGCCTATCGATTGTTTCAACAATCCCATTCCTGCCCCTGATGCGTTTGAAGAAGGCAACATGGCCAACATTTCCCCCACCATCAAAATCGACATTTCCATTAAACATGGCATCGTCGAAGAAATCACCATTGGAGCTGCTTGCACTCCTCAGGAAATCGCCGAATATAAAGGCCTCTTTCAGGAATATAGGGATATTTTTGTCTGGTCATACATGGAAATGCCTAGCCTCGATCCCTCTATTTCTGAACATCGCATCGACACCTGGCCTGACATCACACCCGTTCGCCAAAAACAACGACCACTACACCCATCCAAAGCCGCAGCTATCAAAGCTGAAATTGACAAATTACGCGCTGCCGGGTTTATTTACCCCATCGCTTATACCTCATGGGTTTCTAACCCTATACCCGTCGACAAAAAACAGGGCACTATCCGCGTTTGCACAGACTTTCGCGATCTCAATAACGCATGTCCAAAAGACAACTTTCCAAGGCCTTTCATCGATCAAATTATCGACGACTGCGCCGACCATGAGGCTCTCTCCTTTATGGACGAATTCTCTGGCTATAACCCAATTCAAATTCACCCAGCCGATCAGTATAAAACCGCATTTACTACCCCGTGGGGTAATTTTTCATATCGTGTCATGCCTTTCAGCTTAAAGAATGCCGGCGCAACTTTCCAGCGGGTGATGACATACATCTTTCATGATCTAGCTAAAATCATCCTCGCCTACTTAGACGACCTCACAACTCGCTCCAAGAAACGCACCCAACATCTCGATGATTTACGAATCATATTTCAACGGTGTCGTCAGTACAACATCTGCTTGAATCCTCTCAAGTGTGTGTTCTGTGTCACTGCCGGGCGCCTCCTCGGTTTTATTGTTTCCCAAAGAGGTATTACCGTGGACCCCCTCAAAGTCCAAGCTATCACCGAACTTCCACCTCCCCAGAATTTACGGCAACTTCAGAGTCTACAGGGAAAAGATAACTTTCTTCGACGCTTTGTCCCCGATTATGCCATACGCGCACATGGTTTCATTCGCTTACTACGTCACGACATCCCATTTCACTGGGACGACCACGCCCAACAGTCATTTGACAATCTTAAAGCAACACTTTCAAATGCACCTTTAATTAGTGCACCTGACTATAATCGCGACTACATCCTCTACGTATCAGCATTAGTTGTATCAGTAGCCGACGTCCTCATCCAGCTCAGAGATGAAAATCGTGAACATGTCATTTACTACGTCAGTAAGAACCTCTCAGGACCACCCTTGAAGTATAAGCATGAAGAGAAACTTACCCTTGCAGTTGTCCTCGCAGTCCAGAAACTGCGCCATTACATTCTGCTTCGCACCACAAAAGTCGTCACAGATTCCAACCCTATGCAGTACTTGCTCAGCTGTCGGCAAGTTAATGGAAAATTCGCTCGATGGATCATTATCCTTCAGGAATACGACCTCGAGTTCTAAACACCTAAGAGTAAGAAGGCCCTCGTTCTCGCCGAACTTGTCACGACCCTTCCCTCTGACACCACTAGCGCCCCCGTCAACACCGACTTTCCAGACGAACATCTCTTTCACATCACTTCTGATGATCCTTGGTATGGTGACCTTCTCATCTACCTACGAACTCAAAAGTTCAGTAACCACATTTCACGAGATGATCGTCGACGTATTCTCCATCAGGCCCCCTACTATCTCCTCATCGGAGACATCCTATACCGGCGGGGCGTCGACACCATTCTTCCTTGATGCCTGACTATTGACGAGGCCGACAGAGTCTTAAACGACTGCCACAATGGCACATGTGGGGGCCATCATTTGGGTATATCCATTGCTCAAAATATTATCCGAGCCGGTTACTTTTGGCCTACCTTGTTCCATGATTTCATCCATGCCATAAAACGATGTGAGCAATGTCAGCTCTATGCCAACAAAGCCCGAGCTCCCCCCGCTCTTCTTCACCCTGTCATTACGACCGACCCTTTTTGTAAATGAGGCATCGACTTTATGACTTGTAATCCCCCCTCTAGAAATGGTCACAAATACATTGTTGTCGCCGTTGATTACTTCACGAAATGGGCCGAAGCTATGCCCACTTTCAACAACACCGCTGACACTGCAGCGCGCTTTTTCTTTAACCACGTCATATCCCGTTTTGGAGTACCACTCCAACTCATTTCTGACCATGGAAAACACTTCGAGAATGAGATCTTCGTCGAAATCTCATCTCGGTTAGGCTTCTCTCACGAGTTTGCCTCACCATATTACCCTCAGTCAAACAGACAAGTCGAGGAAGTTAACAAAGTCCTCAAGACCATGTTACAACGCATGGTTAATAAACATAAAACCAATTGTCATCATATGTTATTTTCTGCACTATGGGCTTATCGAACGACAGTGAAGACCGCTATGGGGTTCATGCCATTCCATTTAGTCCATGGGGTCGAGGCAACTCTTCCCATCGAGTGTGAAATTCCCACCTTACGCACCGCAATTGAGCTATTACCTGACACTGCTCCAATGGAGCAGCGCTTGCTGAACTTGGAGTCTCTGGATGAAGATCGTCGGTCTTCCTTACAGAACAAAGAGGCAGCTAAAAAATGATCCAAGGCCACCTTTGATCGCCATGTCAACCTTCGATCATTTCACGAAGGCGACCTCATCCTGGATTATGATATTGCTCATGATACCTTTGGCCACGGCAAATTCGAATCACTTTGGCATGGCCCTTATATTATCCAACATTGCCTCACCAAAGGTGCATATATCCTAGCCTCTCCCGAAGGCCTCTCTCTCAAAGAACCCGTCAACGGGTTGTATCTCAAGAAATTTTACGCTTAAACGTAATTCTACTTTAGGTTATTTCTTCTTCTTAGTGTTTTTAATCTTTTTTCCTCCTTCCCTCTCATCTAAACTATCCTTTGTGCTATTGACATATGCTTCCTCCACCCGCCTGCCACATTGGTTACGCCGACGGCACCAGCCGTTGGACGCAAAATCTCTCTTCGGCTGCTTGGGCTCTCTACACCCCCTCACATGAAATGCTACATTCAAGCAGCATATGTTTGGGGCCAGCAACCAACAACCAAGCCGAATACACTGCGGTCATTGGCCTCCTGGCCGACGCCCAGCGTCATCATATTTGTCACCTCAGCGTCTTCCTCAACTCTCAACTAGTCGTTCTCCAGCTCAACAATGTATACTGTGTACGCGATCCGTGCCTCTTTCGAAAATACCTGCAGGTTAGGCTGTTATCTCGACATTTTGATTCCATTACATTTACACATATTCCAAGACAATTGAATCAAACAACAGATCAAATAGCTAACATGGTGTTAGATTGGCATATATCACATCAAGCTACACATACATAAACATCTCACAAATCCTGTCACAACATATATATAGAATAGACATCATCAAACTCATCAGCAAAAAGCACATGTAGACACCAGATGAATCTCAAAATATATATACTCATGTATATATAAAATCCCATCAGGCCATCCGACTGTTTACATACAAAAATACATGTATCCGCAGGCCAATGCATAACCTCGGTACAAAATGGGCTCACCATCCTATATACAACAAAACAAAAGATATACATCATGCACCACTCATGGTGCCTCTATCGCCCCACCACCTGCCCCTCCCTCAGGTGGTGGCGGCCCACCCCCACCTGCCTCAGGCGGTGGTGGTCCACCCCCTACAGGACCTTCCTGCCCCGGCGGAAGGCGTCCACTCGTCATAGCAGCCAACATGGCTGCCCGTCGCACATGGTGGCGGTACCCCCACACACTGCTCTAGGAAACTCTCGTCCTGGATGCGCGTCCACATGCCCTCAGGCACATCCTGCAAAACCGTCTCCAGACGATGGCGTATGTCATCAAAATCCACTCCAGTCGCCACCAGAGGAGCGTGTGATGGCCCCACACCAGGGTCATCGAACCAGTGCCTCCTCGCTTCCCTCTCAGGCTCAGCTGGTCGCCCCGCAGCATCCTCCCGCCGCCTTCTCTCTCCATGCGGTAGTCTCTCCGGCTCTCGACGAGACGACGCTCTCTACATCTCCACCTCGCACCCGCGAGGTGCCACATCTGCACATGCACAAAACAACAACAACATATAGTATCAGCATATATATCATATACATATGGACTCATATCTCAAAAAACAACATAAAAACATGCATACCAATACTAAACATACCTCGATGGTCAAAAACCTCCCCAGGAGGTAGCACCATGTCCGAATCACCCCGGAAGTCCACCCCAGCATAGGGGTACCGAAGTATCACTTGAGGCATATGCCACCATATCCATGCCACCTCTGCTGAAAATAAGTGGCCACCTTCGCCACCACCGTGACGAACCAAAACTGTCGACCACCGCCTCAACTGCGGCTCTCGTGCCCCGACATCTCCAGTAGAACCCTCGGGCGCAACATCGACACCCTCTCCAAAAACTAGGCCACTAGGATGGACCCGAAAGCAAACTCTCCTCCGTCAGTGGACTGACAGTGGTCCAACTGTGCCACCATCCTAGCATGAAGCGTCAGCCCCCATGCAAACCACTCGCCAGCCAATACTCTCTCCAGCACCAAAAACTGGCCACCACTAATCCGCTGGGTCACCCGCGACCCATATATCCAAACAATCATCGCCGCTATATAGCGATGTGCCAGGGATTCTATTGCACCGATGCTCACCATAGTACCAGACATAAAGTCCCAACCTGCGCAGTATCTCTGGCCAATATCGGTCAGCTGAATGGTCCTGGGCAACACCGGCTCCGCCGATAGGGGCGTTCCCCGAAAGGGGAGCCCAGTCAAAAAATAGATATCCTCCACCGTAGTGAAGGGGATCTGCTCTCCTCGCACGAGGAAGCAGTGCAACTCCGGACTCAACATCTGGATCATGAACTGCAATAAATACTCCTGTGCCCGTATCAACGGGCACTCAAAGAACTTTAACAACCCACAGGTTGCCAAAGTCGCACGCACGCCAGGCCCCTCAATGGCCACGACGTCTCGCAACTGGGCCCAGTCTCGCTCTTGCCACCGCACTGGCATCGTCACCACGGTCCCCCTGTAGACAACACAAAGTCCTATATCAGCTCATGCAACCATCAACAACATCAAAAAGACTCATTTTTTACCTTTCAACCTTGCCTCCTAGGCGCGGTTTTTGTTACCCACAGGCGCGCACAGATGCGCGCATGTTCACTACACAGGTGCACATATATGCGCGCCTGTTCATTACACAGGAGCACCTATATGCGCGCCTGTACACTGCACAAGTGTGCATCAATGTGCACCTGTTCACCATACAGATGCGCACAGGTGCACGCCTGTCAACCCCACAGACGCGAACTAGTGCGCGCCTGTTCAACTCACAGGCGCGCCCGTCGGGTGCGCCTTAAATTCTTCTTATCGCACACCCATGAGTGTATATTCGGTGTACAGGCACGCACGCATGCACGCCTCTCACCGAGTCGCCCGCGCATGGGGGGCGCACACCCCCTAAATACCCCTGTACGACCCCCCGTACAAACCCTGCCCAAAAATTGAAAACCTATTTCTATGCAAGACGATCATACCACTAACCTGATACTCGCAAATCCTCAATTGACTGCCTCGTCCTCCCCAAATCTACAAATCTCCTCTGGAAAATTCTTATCCACTTACTATTGCAGTAGGTACAAATGAGGTGGCAATGTGGGCCCTACAGCTATATATAGGCCTTTTTCCAAACTTCCACTCACCATTCCGGGAGCCCAAGGTGTCCATTTTTCAAACCGTCTCCAGCCACGAGATCAGCATCCCGTCACCTACATCACAACACTACCTGGGTCACTTTTCATCCTGAGCCCCCGGGGCGCCTTTTTTTCATATCATGGTCAAGTATGCACGCGCATAGTCACATTTATCAAATACATGCTCATATCTTTGATTCTCTTCAGATGTTGTTCACTTTGGGTATTTGGTTTTCATGTCTGCAGGTACTTGATCATCATTCATCGAAACAACCCCTTCAGGTATATACTTAGCACTGGCATGTATTCTTTCCCGCTATATTGCATTTACATTTCTAGTCACACCCTCTGATTTTGGCCTCTAGGATACCCATTCCCGGTTCTGCAGTACCCACGCCTCCATTTTGCATCTTCGGTACTGTTACCCGGTAGCATTCTTACCCACATGAGTTGTCCCATTCATAGCACCTTTTGGCACTTTTTGACACTCATGTTGTTCTTCATTACCCTTTAGGGATGGGAGTCTCGATAGTCTTTCATCATGTCACGAATCAACCACATACTCCTTCTCCTCATTTTGCTAGCTTTCCCACACAGACTCCCAGATTATCTCTTTACAGTTCTATTTTTTTACCTGCACCTCCGCAGTATCATGAATCCTCCATTTCATCCACAATCAGTTTGCCCAGCTGCGAACCTACCTTCATTTCACCTACCTCATACAGAAACTCACCAATGGGGCCCCCACCCTTCATCAGTCTTCCTAGCACATTATGCCCTACGTGGGCCATCCATATCACACTGGGGCACCCGTTTCTGTATTTGTACATTTCTCCCCAATTATTCGTTATTTATTGTACAAACGCCTTTATTTCCAATCATTACATTCTCTTTTTGTCGTCACCTTGTCCCGCCTCTAGCACAACTTATCACTGGTCTTGTCGTCCCCCTGACACTCGACCTCGTTACACGGTTGTAGACACTTTTTATCTCATACATCCTCCAACCAAGGGAAATATTGAGTCTTCCCAGTTCTTGACTGCATCCATATACCTCTGCCACTTCCTCACCTTAGTAGATTTCACGAAGCCCTTTGCTTCTGGGAGTCGTGTCCCCTTTTGTTGACATCAGCACCATTTTCCGGAAGGGCGACAGTATCTTTATTCTCATTCTCCACTCAATGAGAGATCTCGGATGGCATAGAGAGAAACACCATTGCTCCCTGTTGTCGTTGACCTCCGTAACATTCGACGCCAACACCTTCTCATGTTACGGTGGGTCTTACTTTGCGACTATTACAGTTAGTTCTTTTATTTTCCAAAGACCTCTGAACTTGGTAGGGCTATCAATGCCCACATCATCGCTACTACTTATTCCTACGATCAATGCCTATTGTTCAGAGCATGTTCATTTGTAGAATTGTCTTCTGCCTCTATCACGACCGCCCCTGAGGGCGCTGCAGTTGTCTACACGAACACTTCAGTCATCTTTTTTCAGAGTTATATGACACGAGCATGGGGCATGCCCGCCTCGTTTGTACACAGTTTTCTGTTTTACGCACCTCATAGAAGGTCGGGTCCTACCGGTTCCTTTTTTCTCCAACGGATCGCTCTGAATGATCCCACTATTGCTCTATATTACAACAACATTCTCAGTAGAAGAAACATTGATGGATTTCGGCTATACGTGTGCTCCTAACCTCATCCATCAGGGGGCATCTTTTATCACTGAAATTTCATCCGCACATGGTTACAAGAACTCAAAATCGTCAAAGCAGTAATGAAGTCATTCATGGCCCTGAATTAATCTCACAGCATTCAGAAAAGGGAAAAAACTATATAAAATAGTGACAAATTGAAGAGCGCTTTACAGAAGTTGGGCGCGTGTGCACATGCGCGGAACATGAACGTAGAGTGCGCGCATACGCGCACGATGCACGGCTGTTAGCGCAAAAAGCCGCGCACCTGCTAAACAACGCATTTATGAATATGGTCGGCCTCCCAACCACTTATGGTTCAGATCCCAAGCTGATTTGACCTCCAAATCCGGGCTGGATCCGAATGGTGGGCTGGTCAAAGACCTAATAATGCCCTCAATGGCCTCTTCTCACACTACAAAGGAGTTACACAATAACCCAATGCAATGCTATAAAAAGCCATGAATGCACCTCATTTTCTCAAGGAATTTCAAGTAATGTTATGCTGCCTACTCCATCGTTGACAAAGACACATTGGCACCATTTCATTGAGCAATCCACCTCTCCATTGAGTGGATTTGCAAGGAGTTCTTTCATCACCATTTTCATTTTCTTGTTGTAAGGAGAGCAAGCTTGTGAGGGTCCAAGAGCCTTCCCTTGGAGGAAGAAGGGACTCATAGTCCCCTTTCTTCTTGGTGCTTTGATTTCATCAATAGATCAGCCTAAAAACATTGGTGACATGGGTCTTTTTGTGTTTGTTATCTTTATGTCCCTATGCTTATGATTTCAGTTTGTATTAGTTTAATTCTTGCTTATAGTTTTGTTTTTCTTTCTCTAACTCTTTCCTCTACAACTGTCATGCTCAGCAAGACCCAACTGGGCATGCAAGCACCTCTTATTTGCTCACTAAGGTGACGAAAAAGGTGCAACAATGTATTAAGGAAGAAAGTGAATATTAAGGAAGAAGAAAGATAAAGTATGAAGTGTGCGGAAGGCACACGAACCGAGGAAGGGTCAAAGTGGTTAAAGAAGCATAAAAGAAGGAATGAAGTAAAGGAAAGCAAGTCGTTGAAAGAGAAGATCAAGGAAGAAAAATAAACAAAGAAGATAAAACATGGACAAGTCAACAAGTGGAAGAAGACACTAATGGGTGCTTTGGAGCACCTCACGGAGAAGAAGGAAGAACAGATCGACGAAGTACTTAAAATGTGGGTTATGTGGACCTAGGGTTTTGACGTCTGGGCTTCGGTTCATGGTTTTCTAAGAGTCATGCAATGTATAAATAGAGGTCTAGAAGAGTTGAGATAAGAGGTGATAGTGGTTTTTAGATGTAAAAGTGTTATTTTTTAGGGTATTCTTGTATTTTGGGTCTTCAGCTGGGTGTGAATATTGACCCTGCAGCTGGGTGTGTAGGGATAGGGAATAAAGAGGAAGAGAGAGAAGGATCTGCAGCTGAGTGCACAAATAAAACTGTATGTATTCATGTATTCTATCAATAAAAATAGTTCTGTGGACGTAGCCCTAGGGAGAGGGTGAACCACATAAAATCTTGTTGTTCCATGTGGTTGATGCTTTGTTATTTACTACCTTTTACACTGATATTTCACAGTTATTTTTCCTGTCGAAGATAAGAAGATAAACTTACTTCACAAAGTTAAGAATAATATTGTTAAGACTCTTTGGGATATTTTGCGTTGTTGTTTAGGAATCATCTTGCATTTCCTCTGGTTGTAGACACATGTGTCCTGCAACCCCCCTATCGCTACTTCGGGTGAGACTTCATCTCCTTCGTAGGTGTTGCCGTAAGGGCCAATAGTTAGGGTTTGTTGGTGTGTTGTTAGAGTTGAACCCTGGGTCTACCCCTATGCCAACAAATGGTTAAGTAGTGGAGCTCGCAGAGACCCTCCAACAGTTTCAGGCTAGGATAGTTGAACTGGAGGCCCGAATAGTGCCAAGCACCCCGCAGGAGGTGCGTGACTAGAGGGAGGAGTCCACCAAAAACACAGTAGCAAGTATAAAATCTTTCACCTCGTCATGTAAACAATTGAGTGACAGAAGCACCCAGACGTATGAATGCCTCATTGAGGATCCAGAGTTAAAGAAGCCAGAGGCTCAGTTACAGGAGGAAAAACAACAAGCAATTTCATTGCAGGCGCAGATGAAGCTACTCACAACAGTGGAAAGGATGAAGAGATCCCAGGAGTAGTACAAAGTACAACAATAGATCACTTCCCTCCAGGGTAAGGTGATGGAAGTAACACATAATTTACAACTCGTGCAGGATGAAGCTTGCAAGGTGTTCGAGGAGATCGATGGCCAGGGTTCACAATTAGATCAAGTAGTTGTAATAGTAGAACAATGCTTGGAAGGGCCTGTTACAGAGCATATAGTCCAAGAGCTCGTTGAGCAGGAGGCTCAGGAGTGGAAGCAAGTTGAGGCAGATTGAGTTAATCTTGAGGATTTTGAAGCAACATTTTCCAGACCCAAGTGACTCGGGACGAGTCACAAGTGAGTGTTGGGGGCCTGTTGGCCCTCAACCAAGTTTTGGGGAAACGTTGGTCAGTTTTGGCCCACTTTTGGGCTTCGACACATTGGTCGAAGTAGGAGCGCCCAGGCGGAGCTGAGATCATGGATCTCACCTACTTTGAGGGCTATGTGGACCCAGTAAGGGGTCCTCTGGGTTTTGTAATGGGTTTATGGGATGTCGACCCATAGTTTTTCCCCATGTTTAGGCCTTATTTTAAGATTTTGTAAAGTATAAATAAGGAGGAATGTATTGTAGAAGCAGTAGTTTGGTGTGTGAAGGAATGTATGTGGTCGAGGCTTTGTGCTCAACTGTGATTTTGTAGACTGTGCTTAGTGCTTGTGATGCTCAGTGTGGAGCAGGTGCTAAGTGTCGCGATAAGAAATTTTGGCTCTGTGCATTTGACCTATTTTTGGAAGGTAAAGAAGGAGGATTTAGTGCTTAGTGCACAGATCTCCTGTCTTGTGTGAAGTTTGACTCTGTGGCTTAGTGCACAAGAGTGAATGGATGTAAGATTTTGATCAATAATAAAGAGGTAAAGAAGTTTGTGGATGTAGCCCCACCCTAGGGTGAACCACGTATATCTGGTGTCTCATGGTTTTCTTTGTGCAGTGTCATTTCTGTTATGCATTTAATTAGTTCTTTGATTATGATGTGTAATGAATATATATTTTGTTGCTTAAGTATTTTATGTTAAAGGGTAAATGAATGCTAGACTTAACTCACAGTGCTAAGTGCTAAGTGTTCAGGGTGCAGAATCACTTGTTGTTACTGCGCTTATCTACCTTTGATTATGCTCTGCGGTGTTAATGAGGTTAATAAACTAATTCATGTTCACTTCCTAAGCATTGAAAAAATATTCCGCGAAGTTCTCTTATCACAGAATCGTGTCCCAACTTGGTTAAAGACACCTGCGTCCTATATCCCCACCTGCTTCTACCTCGGGTGAGACTTCACCTGGTTCACAGGTGTTGCCGAAAGGGCTGATAGTTGGGGTTTTGTTGGTGCATTTTTAAGCGTTGAACCCTGGGTCTGCCCCTGTGCCAACAATATATATATATATATATATATATATATATATATATATATAACCCCATGATAAATGAATTTGGTTTGAATCATACTGTATAATCATGATCAAACTTTTTGAATTTATGTTGATAGGTTAGTGAATAAATTTGGTCAAACAGTTTAATCTTGGCCAAATTAGCTAGGTTAGAGTAATAATTAATCCAAGAGTCTAAGCTATATTAATGTGTTAGTTGATTAGGTTAGGAGTTAGGTTAGTAATGTTTATTTCAATAAAATTTGAAAAGGGGTTGTTTAAATACCCTTTGTTTGAGTAAATTTGGACATTTTACCTTAGGAAATAAGACCATGGTGTACAGGTGGGAAAGGGTAAGCTTAGTGCTACCCATTGTATGATTTTATCCTAAGTTTTCTAATGATAAGAATTTTTGTCGCATAGCGACTAAAGGTTGCACAAGTTTTAGCGACGACATCCAACAATGCCTAGATTGATGTTCCTCTGAGTACTTAGGACTCCCCCGACTTTTTTGCCTTTAATAG
>ML794696.1:380519-393911 GCA_009831015.1 Picea engelmannii
CCTGCCAAACCACTACCCAATACCACTCACCTCACTCCACCACTGTACCCCACTACCACCTATCGCACGTCACATCCAACGTACCCGTTATCCAATCAATTCCCTCCCCGTGACCGTTAATCACCTCGTCATCACCCCGTGCCATAACGGACACCTCCATTGCACTGTAAAACCTTGTTTCTTCACCCTGTAACACTATTTTACGATGCATACACTGTGGACACCGTGCCAAAGCCAACGTCCAATCCAACTATCACAACGATTCACTATCAAGAGGAAAAATTAACCAAGGTAATTACAGTCTATCATTAAGTCACCTTAAAACTCTATTAGGCATGCCCCCCAAAACCAAATCCGTTGAAACGTTTTTGAATCCAATTCTTCCCCCTCCTGTCGACCTAGATCACATCCCCCTGGCAGATAAGGATTACAAGATTACAGAGCCAAAGTGTGAATTCAACTTCTTCAAATTAAACCTCTAGCTAAAAGATATCTTCCTGGATCAGAGCAACTAAATTGAACTTTGGGAGTCCAATTTTCCTCTGTACATGTTCTCTCAGACCTTCCACTTCCCAGAATTCGCTTTGAAATGCCAAGCTTATTATCCTCCCGGCCAAAGGGCCATCGTTTCCTCTTCTGGAGAAACCCTGTTCACCATTACCCCTAAATCCATTAACCAGATGCTATAGATCCCAAAAAATGGCTCCGCAATCCTGTTTTCTATTGAATCCCTAAACGACCTCTTCCAGAAGCTCTCCTTCCCCCAAAGAACCCAGATTTTTGAGATTTTTCTGCCTGAAGATGCTCAATTGCCCAAGAAAAATCCTCCCTATCCATCCTCCATTTTCTCTGTCAAGGACAACTATATTATTTCCATTCTTTGTTACCTGTTAGGATACTTCTAAGATGAATGGGTTGATGAACCTATGTTAGGTCTTTTGTCATTTTTTTCCATAGAATAAAAAACCACAGTTCAATTTGATTTCAGTCAGTTTCTGACTGATAACATACATGATCAACTTTTCACCAAGTGGATTGAAGTTGTACCCACCAGGAAAGCCACTAAGTTGTGATCATAAAGTTTTTGGAAACTAACATACTTTCTAGAAACTAACATTCTTTCTAGATTTGGATATCCCAAGAAAATTATCACTGACAACACAACAACATTCAAATCATGAAAGATGATAGAGTTTTTCAGCAAATATCAGATCACCTTAGGACACTCTACAACCTATTACCCTCATGGAAATGGATTAGCAGAGTCTTCAAATACGAGTCTGGTCAACATCATCAAGAATTTGTTGCAGGACAACAAAAAATCATGGCACAATAAGTTGGTACATGCACTATGGGCAAATAGAATTACTACAAAGAGGTCAATTGGTATGTCTCCATACCAGTTGGTCTATGGAATGGATGTTGTCTTTCCTACTTCTTTAGGTGTTCCTATCATTAAATTATTGCAGGAAGTACATGTATAACCAAATGACATCCAAATAAGAATTAATCGAACTATATAACCACAACAATACAGAGAAGAGGTCTACAACCAAACTCAGGTGATTCAGGAAAATATCAAGAAAATCTATGACAGAAGGACCAAGGCTGATGACTTCCAGTTATGAGATAAAGTACTGAAATGGGACTCAAGGAATGAAGAAAATGGAAAAAATGGAAAATTTGAGAATATATGGAAAGGCCCATTCATAATACATGCCTACAGAGGAAGTAATGCATTTTTGATCAAGGATATGGATGGAGAAGATATGCCAGGAGGACCCGTCAATGGAAGAATGCTCAGGCACTATGTTTCACAGGAATGAAAGTTTTTCTCACTCATTTCATTGTAAATACCATTTTACTTTTTATTTCAGGAGGTGGTGATTTTTATTAGTGGTTGAAGCCCGAAGAGAAGGCTCTAAGCCCCTGATTAGTATCACTAGATTTACATTTATAACAAAGCAAATCATAACGCAAAAAAGTAATAGAGAAGAAGATTCAAGGCAACAGGTAGCTAGTTCTTGGCACCTCACAAGGAGAGCACCATCCCCAAGTGGGGCCACTGCTATAACCCTATATTTCATAGTATCACCTAGTGATTAGAATTTCTTCCTCTAGTAATATTTTATTGTAAATAATATTTTATTATGCAAATGATTTACAAAAAGAAAAATAAAAAGAAAAGAAAAGAAAATAAAAAGAAAAAGAAAAAGGATAAAAATAGAAAACAAATGAAAAGAGGGTATAAAAATAATAAAATACAAAAAAAGAGAAAATATAAAACCCCATGAGAAATGAATTTGGTTTGAATCATACTGTATAATCATGATCAAACTTTTTGAATTTATGTTGATAGGTTAGTGAATAAATATGGTCAAACCGTTTAATATTGGCTAAATTAGCTAGTGTTGGCCCTTGACCAAGTTTTGGGAGAACCTTGGTCATGTTTGACCTTTTTTGGGACTTCGACATGCTGGTCGAAGACGGAGCGCTTATGCGAAGCGAAGATCATGAGATCTCACCCTTTTTGTGGGATTTTTGGGTTTAGGGTTTTTGTAACGGGTATGGGATGTCGAACCATGGGTTTACCCATGCTTAGGCCCCTTTTTGTAATGTATAAATAAGTAGCTAGGCGATGTAAGAAGGGAAATAAATTTTAAGGTCATTGGCTTAGTGCATGACTAGAGGCTTCGTGCATGCGATTGTAAGAGGCTCTGTGCAAATAAACTGTGTAAGGATTTGTCCTTTAATCTGACTTGGGGAAGGAGGATATGGAGAGGTGCATGTAGATCTACTATCCTTTATGGAGTTGGATCTGTGGATCTGTGCTTATAAGAAGATTGAAGAAGACTAATAAAGAAGAAGAAGATTGGTGGATGTATCCCCACACTGGGGTGAACCACACATATCATGTGTTGATGTGCTTTGTGCGATGTTGTGGATGATGTTTGTATGGTTATTTTCTTAGTGTTGTTGGATGAATACCTCTAATGTAGTATCTTAGTGCTTAATAATGTGACTGAATGCTAGATTTGAGTTAATGTTATGTGCTAAGTAAATGGAAGTATTAGATCTTGTTATTACTGCGTTGATCTAGATCTAGGGTTTAATCTGCGATGCGAATGAGATTCAATATCTACTGCATATTATTGGATAAGTTCTTTTTTAAAGTGTTGAAATCACATATCTGTGTCCCAGCTAGGCTGTAGACACTTGATTCCTGCAACCCCCCTTGCCTCTACCTCGGGTGAGACTTCATCTGCTTCTCAGGTGTTGCCGAAAGGGTCGATAGTTAGGGTTTTGTTGGTGTGTTGAACCCTAGGTCTGCCCCTGTGACAACAAATGGTTCTGTTTTCGGGACCTGAAACTGTGATTACTGGGAACTAAAGAGAAGAGAAATCTCTGTGCGTAGATTTGTTGTTGTAGTGCACATTAGTCTACTCGATCCGCAAAGCTATATGCAAGGAAGGAACCTGATATGAAGAAAAGAGGTAAGATCTTTAAGCTTTGTGCTCTGGTAAAGGTAAGATAAGTGAAAAAATTTTCTTCGAAAGTATGAATCTAGGTATGTTTGATAAATTTTGTCCTAGTTTGAAAACTAGGTCACAGATAGAAGAAAGAAGATTTGATTTGAATAAATTTGATAGAGATAGTGAAATATATGTTATTCCTATGCATAGAAAGAATTTTTGGACTAATAAGTGGATGCAGGACCCTAGAAAGATTTTTTGCAGATTGCAGGTCCATCATTATGATCCTAGTGTGTAGTACAGGAAATATTGGGGATCGTTTAAGAGAAATAAAGGATTGACACTGTGTTATAATTGCAGAATATCGGGACATCTTGCTAAGGAATGCCCTGGTATAGGTCCTATTTGTCTTTTTTGTAAAACTATTGGTCATGAGGTTTTGGATTTCCCTAGAATGATTGTTGAAGTTGAAAAGATGAACATGAGACAAGAAAACCATGAAGAAGGTCAAGAAACCAAGGATATGCTAAAGAACCAGAACAAATCAGAGACTATATTATTGTAGATGAAAGAAACATTGAATGACCATAGAAACATCAACTTGTCATAGATCTTAAAAGAGAAGTAGTGCATAGAAACAAGAATAGGAGACTTCGACATAGACTATGTATTGGATGAAGAAACACAAGTGAATATTATGTCAGAAATTACTTGGGAAATTTTGGGAAATCCGGATATGGTTCCTTCATTGGGAGGGATAAGATTGTTTAAAGGAAAGATGATAACCCTATGTGGATGAGTTGATAATATACCTATAATTTCTCATGGAACATCAACTGAAGAATAATTTGAGGTCATTAAGTTTGTTGAGAACAATGCCCCTTTTTCACTTTTATTTCGAAAGACTTGGATTGAGAAAGATCAGATCCAAAGGAAAGAAGAGGGGGAAGCCACAAAATAGAAAAAGAAAGAATTAAGGGATTTCATAACCAGAAACATAGCGAGGCTAATACAAGAACAAGAGGACAAGTTGAAGCAACATAAGGCTAGAGAGTTAGTGGTTGAACTTTAAAGAACGCAAGAAGGCTTACAGAACCTGTCCAGGCAGGAGAGAAGAACATCCACCCCATAAATAATAAGAGAAGAGGTATTACACTCAAACCTTTTGAAACACCCTCAATAATGCGAAGTCACTTTACTAGGAGAATATAAGAATAAGAATGGAAAGAGGAACCTAGTGACTCAAATAACAAGAAAGAAGGTAAGAAATCTCAACAAGAAGAAAGAAAAGTTATAAAAATTATAGGAGACTCCAGAGAGGACTTCGCAGAAGGAAGGATTACAGAACTTGAACCTCGTCGGAATAAGAAGAACAATGCAGAATGACACTTCACCATGATGAAGCTATATGACCGTTGGAGGCATCCCGACCATTGGAACGATCCTCCAAAATGGATAGAAAAAAATTTATTGGCAGAAAGATCGCCATTGGACCATTGAGACCGCGCCATAACGGATGGAATCGTATTGATTGAGGCATTTTGATCCTTTAGAGGAATCTGTAACAACATTGTCTACTTAATCCGTCAAATGTCGCACCGAGACCACTTTTGCAACCTAAGATATTCAAGCCCACAAAGAATTGATCGCATACCATGTTGTGCTGTCTAGAATTCACCATTCATTTGATTGCCTTGTCTATCCGGTCGCCTACCTGAGTTATTTGATGACGAGTGTGTATGTCGGGTGACCTTAGTGTAGTAGAGAAATCAATAGAATAAATCATGATCGACCTTATGGCTGAGAAGGTCATGTCCGTAGGAATACAGGCCTCGTCGATGGGAGGATTGCAAGCATCCCCCTCGACTGCATGTCGGTCTAGCCGAACTGCGTTGGACAAAATAAGAAAGCACTACAATGATCTCATGAATGCAAAGCAGATCCCGTCAATATTTCCCAGCTACATCCCGCCTTTGGTTGGCGAGTCGTGACAGTGTCCCGTATGATTTCGAGTACACGCTCATCACTGCGTACCTCCTGAAGGGGATACATGCAGTCGAACCGCAGTTGGGACTGATCCCATCTCTCAAGATCAGTGACTTCAACCTAGGAGATTGAAAACATTATGCGATGTCCGTACCACATCGGTACTTAACAAAGACAACTAGAGAGAAGCCCAAGATAGTTCCCCAGCCATGGATCAAGGTGATCGCGAGATAGATGATCCTCAACGTCATGAAGATCCCTCACTTTGATAGACATCAGGAGGTCAATACATGCGTTAAACTCGTCCTGTCGTGCTACCATGGAGGTTATCTCTGGTTATATAGGCACGTTACTGTGGATCCGACGTTGATCCACATGATCACTGGATTGAGCATGCAGGGACTCGGCCCTCACCACCTCTATCCAGGGAAGGCTGCATATCGCTCCCTGACACAACGAATAAAAGAAGCATACGTCGATGTGGAGAAGGGGAAGCAAAGCTACAAGGTAGCCTCCGTCCAGGATGACACAATGTGCCTAGCTTGTCAATTTATCGGTGGAAAACTCATCAGGAAGAACCGACCAACACAAGTCACGGGGTTCGTAGTTGACCTCGCAAGGAAGTGTGTCGAAGGGATGCATATGAACTAGGTGAGCTACCTCGTCAAGGAGTTGGAGAAGGATTGTCGTGAAGCGCAGGACCAAGGATACAAGGTCCACTTCAGTTGGTTGTTGATCTTAATAGCATTTGTCACTTGGGAGATGCCAGAGGGAGAGACATTCACTGAAGTAGATCCATCAGAACCATTGACCACGAGGTTCACCACCTTGTGGTATACGAGCAATATGTAAAAGCAATGGCAATCAAATGCGGTGTTCCACGCATACTACCTACAACTCACGTGCACCATTGAATCATTCCCCCGAATGACCCCGAACACCTTGCATACTTACATGCCACTAGGGAAGTTCTGCGCAGACCACCACTTCATTTACATTACTGCACATAGGGATGAAAGAAAGGAGGAGATCCAGTCGTACTATAAATTGAATGATGAATACATGGAGGAAATAACCAAGGAATGGCCAACAAAATTCCTTGTACCGGTCGGAGATGCAGAACTCTTCGACCCCGACATCATCGGAAGTCCTTTGGTCACTCAAATTGAGTATGATGGATAGAGTAGTGTGAGGAAGAAGAAGAAAAATGAAGAAGTGCAGGACATAGACAATGAGGAGAAGGACAACGCATCGAAGGAAACTACACCTAATTCACCTGTAGGAGGAGGAGGAGATGAAGTGAACTAGGAAGAGGAAGGAGGGAAAGAAAAAGAAAAGTAAGACAAGGGTGAAGTGACACCGCCAAAGGATCCCATCACCACAGCAGAAGCATCACATAAGAGGAAGGTTTCCCCAGAGAAACCTTCAGCAAGAAAGAAGGCTCGCACCAACAAGACTTAGTCATAGAATGTCCTCAAAGTGGATGATATCCAGCTCATCATCACAGCTGTAGAATATGCTTCAAAGGATATCCTGTAGAAAAATGAAGTGAATCAAGAAAATCTGTATGACATAATAGAAAAGGAGTTGCAGGAGATACAAAAATCTATCCGTTGAGCCACGCAATGCCCACTGCGCCATCTTCATCAGAGCATGTAGGATTGGGGGATGAGCCCACCCAATTGCGAAGGTTAGAAGATGCCATAGAGGCTCACCTTCGCCAAGTCCAAGAGGAAAAGGAGCAGGCCACAGAGGCCTCGAGGCAAGAAAAGGAGGAGGCCTTAGAGCAACTTTGGGTTGCACAACAAGAGAAAGAGGACATTAGAGCGAATTTCGAGGAGGATAGAGAGAAGATCTGGAGAGAAAAAGACAAGCTACTCGCGGAGTAGATTAGGTTTAGAGAGGTAGTAACTAGAGCACTTCGCTCTGTGCCAGGCTTGGTATAGGAGGAAGAAGAGTCTGCCAAAATGAAAGTTGGGAAGCTCACTGAAGCTATTCAACAACTTCAAGCAAGAGTAGCAGAGCTAGAACTCCAAGTAGTGCCGAGCACTCCGCAAGAAGTAAGAGATCAGAGGGAAGAAACTGCTAGGAGCTTAGTAGAAAGAATCAGGGTGGTGGCCTCAGAATGCAAGAAACTAAGCGACTGAAGTGCGAAGACCTATGAGCGCATTGAAAAAGTCCCGGAACTAAGAACAATGGAGGAAAAAATCCAGGAGGGGAAGCAAAAAGCATTGACGGTGCAAGCGTAGTTGAAGCTGCTTACTACAGTGGAAAAAATGAAGAGGTCACAGGAGCAATGCACAATTTAGTAGCAGGTCACTGCCATCCAGAGCAGAGTGATGGAGGTGACACAAAGACTCCAGCCAATGTAGGACGAAGCCTGCACACTTTTTGAAGAGATCGAAGAACAAGGATCACAGTTGGAATAGGTGGTCGCCACTGTGGAACAATGCCTGGAAGGGCCTGTCAATGAGCAAGTTATTCAGGTGTTCGTCGAGCAGGAGGATCTGGCGAAGAAACAAGTTGAGGTAGCTTGAACTAATCTCACGGCTTTTGAAGAAGTTTTGCCCAGATCAAAGTGACTTGGGATGAGTCACATGTGAGTGTTGGGGGCCCGTTGGCCCTTGACCAAGTTTTGGGAGAACCTTGGTCATGTTTTACCATTTTTGGGACTTCATCATTTTGGTTGAAGACGAAGCTCCCAAGTGAAGCGAAGATCACGAGATCTTTCTCTTTTTGTGGGATTTTTGGGTTTAGGGTTTATGTAACGGGTATGGGATGTCAACCCATGGGTTTACCCATGCTTATGCCCCTTTTGTAATGTATAAATAAGTATCTAGGTGATGTAATAAGGGGAGTAATTTTTAAGGTCATTGGTGTAGTGCATGACTAGAGTCTTTGTGCATGCGATTGTAAGAGGCTCTGTGCAAATAAACTGTGTAAGGATTTGTGCTTTAATCTGAATCGAGGAAGGAGGATTTGGCGAGGTGCATGGAAATATCCTGTCCTTTGCGGAGTTGGATCTGTGGCTCTGTGCCTGTAAGAAGATTGAAGACAACTAATAAAGAAGAAGAAGATTGGTGGATGTAGCCCCACACTGGGGTTAACCACGTATATCATGTGTTGATGTGCTTTGTGTGATGTTGTTGATGATGTTGGTATGGTTATTTTCTTAGTGTTGTTTGATGAATACCTCTGATGTAGTAGCTTAGTGGTTAATAATGTGACTGATTGCTAGATCTGAGTTAATGTTATGTGCTAGTGAATGGAATTATTACATCTTGGTCATTACTGCGTTGATCTAGATCTAGGGTTTAATCTGAGATGTGAATGAGATTCAAGATATAGTGCATATTATTGGCTAAGTACTTTGTTAAAGTGTTGTAATCATAGATCTATGTCCCAGCTAGGTTGTAGACACTTGAGTCCTGCAACCCCCCCTGCCTCTACCTCGCATGAGACTTCATCTTCTTCATAGGTGTTTCCGAAAGGGCTGGTAGTTAGGGTTTTGTTGGTGCACTGTTGAAGCATTGAACCCTGGGTCTGCTCCCATGCCAACAACTAGGTTAGAGTAATAATTAATCCAACAATCTAAGATGGATTAATGTGTTAGTTTATTAGGTTAGGAGTTAGGTTAGTAATGTTTATTTCAATAAAAGTTGAAAAGGGATTGTTAAAATATCCTTTGTTTGAGTAAATTTGGACATTTTACCTTAGGAAATAAGACCATTGTGTACAAGTGGGAAAGGGTAAGCTTAGCGCTACCCATTGTATGATTTTATCCTAAGTTTTCTAACGATAATAATTTTTGGCGCATAGTGACTAAAGGCTACACAAGTTTTAGCGACGACATCTAGCAGTGCCCATATCAATGGTCCTTAGAGTATTTCAGACTCCATGGACCTTTCTTCCTTTAACAGTGGGGGGGGGGGATCCGAAAAAGAAGTTTCCCCCGCACTAGCCCCACCTTATGTGTCAGTCTCTCATCATTTCAAACCCCCCCACTCAAATCCACTTACCACCTACCCCCCCCTCTCAGGAATCCTGCCAAACCACTACCCAATACCACTCACTTCATTCCACCACCGTACCCCACTACCACCTATCGCACATCACATCCCACATACTTGTTAGCCAATGAATTCCATCCCCATGACCGTTAATCACCCCGTGCCATAATAGACACCTCCATTGCACTGTAAAACTCTATTTCTTCACTCTGCAACACTATTTGTGATGCATACACTGTGGGCATCATGCCAAAGCCAACTTCCAAGCCAACTGACACAATGGTTCACTGTCAATAGGTGAAATTAACCCGGGTAATTACAGTCTGCCATTAAGTCACCTTAAAACTCTATTAGTCATGCCCCCCAAAACCAAACCCATTGAAATGTTTGAGAATGTGATTCTTACCCCTCCTATCGACCTCGATCACATCCCCCTGGCAGATAAGGATGATAAGATTATGGATATGAAGTGTGAATTCGTCTTCTTCGAGTTACACTTCTGGATAAAAGATATCTTCCTGGATCAGAGCGACTAAATTGGACTCTGCAAGTCCAATTTTCCTCTGTACATGTTCCCTTAGACCTTCCACTTCCCAAAATTTTCTTTGAAATGCCAAGATCATTATCTTCCCAGCCAAAGGGTCATCGTTTCTTCTTCAATACAAACCATGTTCAACATTACCCCCGAATCCATTAACCATATGCTACATATCCCAAAAAATGACTCTGCAATCCCTTTTTCTATTGAATCCCTAAACGACCTCTACCAGAAGCTCTCCTTCCCCCAAAGAACCCATATTTTTGAGATTTTTCTGCCAGAAGATGCTCAATTTCCCAAGAAAAATCCTCCCTATCCATCCTCCATTTTCTCTATCAGGGCCAGCCAGATTATTTCTATTCTTTGTTACCTATTAGGATACTTCTCAAATGAATGGGTTGATGAACCTATCTTAGGTTTTTTGTCCATTTTTTCCATAGAAGAAAAAGCCACAGTTCAATTTGATTTTAGTCAATTTTTGGCTGATAACATACATCATTATCTTTTCAGGCTTTCAACAGAGGGAATGTTCAGATATTCCTCAGTGTTGGTGTATTTATTCTTGTTTTTCAGTCAAATAGGTTTCCATGTGATTTTCAGAAATTGGATCAGGAAGGAAACCTACAGTCAGTGACCTCATGGACCTCACTTGTGAGGAAAAATTTAACTAAAGTCAACTTCAAGGATTTCATAGACCACTTTTATCACCCAGTGTTTTGCATGCTGAGCAAAATAACAGAGCCAAGGATAAATGAAGAAGTTCGGGGAATTCTTCACCTCTCTGACCTAGCCAAAACAAGAGTTTTATATTTATATCAAAACCGCACTGAAATAAGAGTGTATGGATGTGATTTTCCACCATACAGATTGCCAAAATATCTCCCTGTAAGGATTTTTACATTGGAATACATCAGGCAGATGGTGAAATCTGATAACATCCATTTTTTTTCAGTCAAGAAGAAACAATAACTCAGAATCAAGACCCAAATTGGCCCTTTCATATGAAACAACAGAGCTACAGGAGAAGAGGCAGAAAACCTCTTGAAACATATGATTTTCACATGGAATTATGACCCATTTGGTGTCATCTCAGAGCTCATGGTAAAACAAAGGAGCAATCTTTATGGTCACATAAAGATGCCATAGGTGGAAAAATATATGAACCAGACAAAATGGAAAGAGAACACTTTGCTGGAAAAAGAAGAACGACCTCTCCCTGTCACTGCTTCACATACCAACACACCTCAAATACAAATAGAAAAGAGAGAAAGGAAAGAAGTTTCCCATTCAGTCACAAAGGTGTCAGTTGAAGACTTCCAAGTCTATAGAAAAAGGGCCAAAACCAATCACACACTAGACCTTCTCAAAGAAGGAGAAATACAGTCCACCATAGTCATGGAGGGACCACATTCCTCAACCTTTTCAGACAGTCAGTTCATAGTGTCCACATCTTCATCTAAAAAACAAACAGACACTAATCTGTCAGGTGAATCATCCCATGAACAAACAAATTCAAATATCTTTGAACAGTACAAATAGATCAAACAAAGGAATGAACTCCTAAACAACAACACATATGATTAGTTCTAGAAGTAGACCTCCACTTCTCAACACAAAATTTTGTCAGCATTTGACATAGATAAAGGAAGAATGCAAATGGCATTCCTGCAAGCACAAGTTCCTCATCCCAAGACAACTGCTGACTACACGAAGACTTCCTTTGAGTTTGATGTGAAGGAGGTCCATCCAGTGGACCAAATGGACATGCACAGGAAAACATGGGAGATGATATTCTCCACATTGACAAACACCTCATTGACTGCTTCAAAATTGCAGGTGTCTCTGAATAATGTTTAGTCCCAATTAAAGCTGGAGAAAATCTCTTCTTTGGCCAAGGATAACAAGATCAAATCACTAGAAGAATTGGTGTTGAAGATTGGGTATGACCCATAAAATGTCAAGGAGGTTGAGGAATTATTGAAGAAGAAGAATGTTGATATTGCATCCTTGAGAAAGTAACTGAAGCTTCCATATACTGAAGATTCACAAGAAAAAGAGGTGGTTGAAACCGAAGGCCACAAAGAAGAAGTGTTGAAGCTTATCATGGAAAATAATGCACAGATAAGAGAGATGGAAGTAGAAATGGATAAAATGATAAAGGAGAAATAACATAGAGTGTAGATGGAAATTATCCCACTAGAGGCAGTCCCTCTAATAGGAGTTAGAACAATAGAAGAAACTACATCAGTAGAGATTCCATCAGCAATCCCAGTACAAGTTTCAGATGCATCTGAGAAACTTGTGAATTCTATGGAATACATGTCCCTCCAAGGGGAGGAGAACATAAAACTATAAGAATAAGTAAAAAAATCCAAGAGTTGAAGTCTATGTTCCAGGCTAGTCATCATGCAGAAATGCATAAGTCTCAGAGGCTTAGTCAACAACTACAACAACTACATAAAGAGACTGTCATGGAAAATACCTTAGCCCAAGCTAAGGAAAACATATGGGTGGATATCAACAAGTCTATGATAGAAATCTGTCCATCCATACATATCATATTTGAACAACATGAATTGGTACAGAAGGCCAGAGAAGTAATTGGGAAAATCAAAGAAGAGCTAGGAGAAAGACCTATAGATGCCACTGAACTCATCAGATTCCTAAACTCCAAAAACAAGAAGGAGTTAGAAGAAATGGAGATTGAAGACAAGATAGAGACCATCCTTGAGATCAAAAAGGTCCTAACCAAGAAATGATTGATGTTGCAGCCAGAAGAGAAGTCTCAAGTGATGGACATTGGAGTGAAAATATTTTTCAATAAGATTGAAATATTACATAAGAAAGGTCTTCCTAGACTATTAATACTCAATGGCAAGTTAACCACTCTGTGATATTACAAGCAGAAGAATAGTGCAGTGGCAAAGGACAGTTCCAAATTTGCAGGGATACAAGGAAGCATTACTGGTAAAGATTTCCTAGAGACAGTACAGTTGGACCTGATTATCCATCATGAGATAAAACATATCTTCATCATTAAACCCACTTTTTCCAGGTATACTGAAATAGATGAGATACATAGAAAGTTACTCAAGGTTTCCATCTCAGGTAAAAAGAGATGGGAAGATCTATGCTCTTCACTTGATTAAAATATTTTTTAGGTTCAAGTGGACATGGAGCATCCAACCAAGGTCAAATACACGAATTTCCAACTACTTCCACAAAATCAGCACCAAGGATCCGAATAAATCAACATAATTCCTATATTTTGTAATTTGAGATCTAATTAGTTAGATATTTCCTCCATAAAATCCTAGTCATTTATGACAGGATATGATGTAAATAATTGTATAAATACTTCTTCCTTCTAAGTATTGAGGGTTTA
>ML794696.1:404846-419062 GCA_009831015.1 Picea engelmannii
GGGTTTCCACGTAAAACACTGGTGTACTGTGCATGTGTGTGATTGTTTATTTATTACTGCTCATTATTGGATAATAATTCTACATTGATATAACATTTGAAGAAAAAGGATTATAATTACGTTATTACTGATTCACCCCCTCTGTCAGTAATCCAACAGTTCTTTCCGTTTTGAGGGATGGATAAATGTGTACCATCGAGTGAAAGGTATCCACCAGTTAAGGCTTTCCAATCTCTTCCAAAAATAATTGAGTAGTTTCTCGCTGACATATCAATTACTTGGATATTGAGAGTTGTCCTTATCTCAGGATGTGCACAAAAAACTAAGGTTACATCTTTGATCTCACCTATAGTTGATTGCTGTAGATTATTATAAGAGAGCATGCTTCTAAAATTTTCATTGGTACAAGATAAGCCAAGCTCTTCCATGATGATTTTATACATCACACTTGGACCAAACTCGCCATCAATTAGACAACAGTGAGCTATTTTATCCATGATTTTTACTGAGATATAGAAAGGAAGGGTTTTTACAAGGTTCCTAAAGTTATTTACACTTATTCTATTTACAGTTGAATCTTCTTCCTTTGACTCTTCAAATAGATTATCTATGGTAGAAATATTACCTTCCATAAAGTCCTTAATATGATTCTATTGTTTTGGGACGACAACCATGTACAAAAGGGTAGCATCAACTTTGATATTAGCCAATTGGTTAAGGATATTATACTTGGAAGAGGGAAGAGGAGGAGGTACTCCTTGATTGCTTGAAGTTCTGATAGTTTGTGTATCAACACTTTATGAATATGAAATTGGGGCACAAGAAGTGCGGGGAAGATCAAATTTTCTCTTGGAAATGTAAGATTTATTCCTGGTATTCACTACCATAAAATCCTCTAGTTCATCCCAATCTAAAACAACGATAGTGGTCTCAGGTATTTTGCCAAAAATATTATCTCTCGCATTTTGTTTAACCTCGCAGGTATTCTCATCGTGATTTTCTTCACAAAAGTTACACCAAGTGTGATTCTGATGCAGGAGCATTGCTCCACCTCAGCACAAGCCAACTAATTAGCACGAGTGGTGTGCATTCAAGGAAGGGAGAGACGTCACCCTCTCATTTTTCCTTCGAAAATATAAAACATGATTAAGACAATTGATGCTGATAGGATGGTAGAGCCAAGTTGTGCCTTCACACAAGTTGTAGATGAGGTCACCATTAAGTGGCTAACAGTAGGAGGGATCTGCATCTGATTCAGATCAGATTTCCATCATTGTAATCTGCCTCGTTATTCAGGCATTTTGAATGGTGATTGGACACCACTAATTGAGCTTGGAGGGAAGCTCATCGAGCCCCTCTTGTATAAATATTTATATTATTTCCCAGTAAGGATTGTTGATAAGGAGGTTGATAAGACTCGAGACTCAATTGCAGCCTAGACTCAAAACATTGTAAATTGACATTCTGCCATTAATAGAAAAGGAACAGATTTTCCTTTTTTTCAATTTTTGTGTAATGGATGTTTAGTATTGAATGTCGTTCATGTGTTTTTATACTGTAGATGCATGTTAGAAATCATCTGCAGGGATAGAATTATAATCTTCTATCTGTGAGCGTGTTGGATTAATTCTAGTTCTCTAGGCTAAGTGCAAGGAGTGCGCGATAGAGAGTTGAAAATCTATGAGCCAATGCAAGGAGTGCATGTCTGAACTCATTAGAGTCAGAAGAGAAGCTACCAGGAGGGCATACCAGGATAATTCACAGACTCGGAGGGGAATTTCAAGGTTGTTGAATACCTTGGAAAGAAAGTCTTCACATGGGAAGGCATAGCACATAGTTACTTAACACTCTGTAAGACTCTGCTAGGAGGGCATTGAGATAATGCAAGTGTGCACATGAGCAACACATTCTGGAGTGTTGACGACATTTAGAGAACCCCAGGGTTGTTGAATACTCCAAGGAAGGAAGGCTTTGCAAGAGTGCATCGACCAAGGAAAGGAGATGCCTTAATACTTATGGAAGGGATCAGGGAAAAGCCATAAGAAGGTTTAAACGAACGTAAGGAGTGCGCCAAAGATACAGTAATTTCATCTTACCATCTCAGGAGGAAGGGCATTGAGTTATCACGAGAGAACTAGAAGGTCCATAGAAGGACACATGAGAACTGAGAATCTCAAAGGTTTCAAGATGAGAAAAGTCATAGAAGATCTAGCACATAACTCTGCAAGGAGTGCAGAAGAAGGTCCGAGAACAGTCTAAGTCTCGAGAAGAAATTGTTCTAAGTTTGTAAGAGGTTCGAGGACTTGTTGAAGTCCCGAAGACCATGAAATCGTCCATCGTCAGGAGGATACAGGTGGCAAGAGATCAGGAGACCCGGGAGTTGGAGCTCCGAGAGGTTTGTTGAGAGCAAACAAAAATATTCACGAAGTCATGAAGAGCAGTTTGAATCTAGATTGTTGGATCTGGAAGGGATGTGTGGAAGAAATCTGCATGATTCAGAGGAGTAGTACTTTGGAAGTTTACCGACAAGGGGGATAGCAAGATCGTCAAAGCTCTGAAGAGCGGAGTAGGTCTTGGCCGTCGATCTTCAGGAGGCACGTGGTGTTAGATCACAGAGTTCAGAAGGAAGTACTTAAGGAGAAATTCGAGGAGGATAAGTGAGAGACTCCCGAAGGCCAGAGTCTAAATAGATCGCAGTTGTTGATCTGAAGGAGGGATGAGGATCGTTGATCCTCGCGTAGTTTGAGTTCGTCGATTCAGAGTTTGGGAATGTAGGAGTTGGCCATTGTGGAAAGAGCCGAAGTTCAAATCTTGAAGTGCTTCTGTGGTTTATCCCCAAGACACAACTCGAGGTCACATGATAAATAGGGTCTGGCACAAATAGCTTAGTGTCATTGCCAACTTTCTTCGAAGGGCCAAGAAGAGAGCCACGGGGTTAGGAGAACCCGCACTTTGGAGAAAGAGGGACATGTGGTAAAGTATATCAAGTTCCAGGAGGAAGACGAAGAGTTAATTTGACTCAAGTGTTCAAACGATCCTAGACCTGGAGGTCGTGCAGCTGCCCCAGAGGCGGGGGAGAGGGGTGTTGCGCTAGAGTCATTATGGCCTTTGGCTGAAAAGTGATTTCATTAGTATTTCTAAAAGGTACTAGGGAAGAATAAGCTTTGGGGAAATAGGAAGAAGAGATTCCTTTTCGTTCGTAGGATATCATCCTATTATTCATATCTTACATGAGTTGTAGAATGGCAGACATATTTTTTTGCTTGACCAAGTCTCCCTTAGGAAGACCCGTTCTTTCAAGTTGCTCTTCATATTCTAGGAAAGTTTTAAGGGTGGAACCGAGATTTTCAATATCATTTTCTTCAAGTCTATGACGATAAGGAGAAGGTAAAGCATTATAATAATGCATGAAAACAACTTGATTTTGAGGATGAATTAGTTCGAGGATTTGATTATATAGATTGGTGAAATGAAGGTTAAGAGATTTAATGGTTTCACCATACTTATAGAAAATATTGTTGTATTCCCTTAACTGATCAGTTGGAATCTTGGGTTGTCCATAAGTGGATTTGAACCAATAAACCAATTATTCCCAAGTTGAAAGGATTTTATGCGAAAGGTTAAAAAAATATGTTTCATCTTTCGCTTCGAGATAATTGACAAATAAACACATGCAAATGTTGTTATCATTAGCCCCTATGTTATGAAAAGCATTAGAAAATGATACCAGGTGTTCAATTGTAGTGACGATACCATTTCCTGAGAACCTAGGTAAATGATCCTTGAATTTCGGTAATGGTTGGGTGGTTGGTGTGAAATTCAAGGGAGAAGACACGTGCGAGGGGGTGGTTGTAGCATCTTCCTCAAATTGAAAAATTCCATATTTATTAATGAACTTAGCAAGATTGGTAGTGGATTGAATAGGGACTTGATGACTATATATACTACCAATCATGGATGAAGTAGAGGGTTGCGAGGAGGAGGAATCTCTGGTGCCACTACCACTACCCGATAATGTCATATTGAAGGTGATAGGTATGGATGATGAAGATGAAATAGTAGAATGAGATAGGGATCGCCTAAGAGCATTTTGTTGTGTTGATAAGATAATTTTACTCCTTCCTATTTCAGAAATAGGGGTAACTTCAAGGGACAATTCTCTTCTTCCTTGAGAAATACGATAATTAAAGGACATGAAATAAAACATTAAACAAGTAAGAGGAAATGTTATTGTTGATTTATGGGTTGCCTTTGCCTAGCTTCCCAACGTTCATGAATATTTATGTCCCTCTCAATTGCTTCCCAAGAGCGTTCAAGTTCAACACGAGTAATAGTAGTTTCTAAAATAGTGTTGAATAAAGTCAAGGCAATGTTGGTCTGGTCATCAAGACCATTGCCAATATTAGGTTGTCTCACAATAGGTACTGAAATAGAAATATTGGTTAAAGAGTAATCAGACAAAAAAGGAAAATAAAATATAATCATGATACAATCAACCAGAGAGATGTGGAATGGTCTTCCCAGTATGGTCTCCAAATAAATGTTGAGGAAAAGTTACGAAGAACCTCACTCAAATATTTTCATATCTTGCTAGACTAAGGCAAGATAGTTGGGAATGTCACCCAGAGATTATAGCCTTAAATTCAAAACAATCACTTGATCCACAGGTAATATGTAGGAGGAACCAAGGTTGATTTTATATATTATATGTAACTGTAAAAAATAAATAAAGTAAAAATATACATAAGTGTGTACATGGATAAGAGACAAGGATAAAAGAAAAAACTAAAAAATATCATTAAGATACACATGTTAGACTGAATCAAGAATCTGATTTTTATATTAACTTAATTCTGAGATACAAAGAAGAATTCTCTTTACAAACCCCTATGAGGGTGGGGACCAAAGTCAAATTTAAAAGTCTTTGATGGGAACCATACAAAAAGAGTCTGACAATAAAAGAAAATTGAAGCTAAAGATATGGATTAGCTTGCCATAACAATGTTTTCACTTGACTCTGCAAAATATTCTTTATTAGTCATGAAATCTAATCCGTAAACAAACAAGAACACACAGATTATCAAAGATAGATAATACACCTTTAGAAACAAGTTGTTGAAAGATATGATTCAGTTTTGAAGCCTGCTACCTTCAATACGACCCTACTTCCATCAAGATGGTTTAGATTTCTAGCAAAATCAGAATAAATGAAGAAAATAATTATCTCACAAGTATAGAGAAGACCTTATATCAGAAGTTCCCCTTCTGTTCTCTCTCCCTTTGTCTTTTTTTTTATTGATCTTTTATTCTTTCCCAATAAGTTATGGTAGTTCAACCACCTTTCTTTTGTTAAGGTTAATTAGATTAACTAATAAGTTGAGAAAAATAAATAATAATACATAAATAAGGGTCTATTTAAATAATAACTAAATAGGTGGGACCCCTTGTCACTCCAATTTTCATTTCTTTAATGATCATCAAAATATGAAATATAACACCCCAAAAATCAACTCAAATATTTGCCTTGTAAATCCTATCCTCATATAAATAGTCAAATATTTTAGTATCAAAATAAAACATGACTATAGCCAAAAATAGAATCATATCCATGTTGTCCAAAACATTCTGTCTAAATGTGTATTTGTTGTCCAAAACATTTTGTCATCATACCAACAAAATTTGTCCTAAAAAAAGAATAACATTAAAAATCATTAAAACCCATATTTGTTGTGAGAGGCGTTTTGTCTCTTTTGATTGTTGCCTTCTTTTGATCCTTTTTCTGATGTATCCTATGCAACAACCTTCAATTTCTTGGAACCTTGTGGGTGGATTTCACTGATGACATGGGAGAAACTATCTTTGACGTGGAGATGAGATGACATTGATTCATAGGAGTCTTTGGAAGACTTGGAGGGATTATCCACCCCTTTTCCTTTATCTAATTTTGGCTCGGGGATGGCAGTTTTTAATCTCTTTCTTTCATGAGAGGATTGTATTGGTGAGGCAACATGATCAGCTTGGGAATTTGGGTTTAATGGAGGTGGAGGAGGGGGAAATGACAACGATGTTGTAGGCCAACCATGATGATGTGAAACAGGTTGATGGACAATCTCTTGCCAACCATCATTGGAAGGTGGTTCTAGCTGCATAGAAACATGAGGGGGCACATAGACACTAGAGAAGTTTTGATGTGGCTGGAAAGGAGGCCTCTCAAGTCTAGGTTGCAGAATCCCTTGGCCAACTAAATTTAAGAATCTGGCTTGGAAAAGTTGATTCAGATCTTGTGGATCAACGTCAAAATGTATTGAAAATTGTGGCCTTCTATGTCCTATTTGCCAATTATTTCCTCTACCTATGTTTTCACCTCTACTATTGCTGCCCCTGCGAAAAAAAACTCATCTTGAAGCAATATTCCAATCATAATATGAAAACTTTTAACAGTCCATTCACTAATACTCTACCTAAATAAAATCAAGATGTTGGCTCTATCATTCACAACAGTAGCATATGCAATCCATCCATTGATACAACTCACCACATTTCAAATTCAACAATCAATTGCAATTTGAACAAGGAATGATAGGGTCATTGGGAAGATGAGAGGATTTGTAATGAATGAAAAATGGTAGCATGGACGAGAACCAACAAATGAATATTGTTCAAGCAAAATGCAGAGCCCTTTTCTTCCAAAAACAATGTCTCCATATCAATTTTTCTAACTAAAATCATCATCCAATCCTTTTTAATCCTTTCTCAAAAATGAAATTCAAGATAAAAGAACATGGGATTAATTAAATGTTATTGGGAAGGTGGTGGGCATATAATGAGCTAAAAATGAGACATTGAATGAGAATGAGACGAGTATTGTTCTGTTACATGAAATAACATTCATTAATTTTAAAATCATCATTACCATCATTTGCCCAAAAAAACATTTGGATATTCATTGTTTATAATGCCAATTATTTCCAAACTATATGAAAAAACTCCTACCAATTTATGTTTGTGCCATAACATTCTTTTTAAACTTCAACATAAAGAATCCACGAAATTTCGTTTGTGAAGACAATATTTCTCTTTAACATTTAAGCATACAATATCCACGATATGGTAACAATTTTCTTTAAACTACCAAATGCCAATATCAAGAAAAATTACAGGATTATCAAACTTGTAAGTTTCATTCTATTTTTTTTTAAACCATAGATATCCTTTTAGACTAGTAAAGTGTTTTGCATGAGACTGTCTACAAAGAAATTTGAGTTAGTCATAATCATAATCAGAATGCCTCAAGTCCGCATGAGAGGCTGAGAAACGAAACATAAAACCTTTCATTATATAAAATTAACACTATAACCCCAAATAAATGTTGCAAAAACAAATTGGGTTCAAAACCCATCAAATCCACATCAACTTCAAAGTCAACAAAATTCCCTCATGGATAAACAACAAGCGAGCCACAATTTTGTGAGTCTAACGAATCTTCCCACTATTGGGTCGAGACCATAAATGAAAATTCAAACCTGGCTTTGCATTTATTTACTTGGCCACATATTGGATGGGAAAACAAGGCCAAAAGCATACATATGGGCATAGGTTTTGAGGAATGGATGCAAGTAAAGCCAAAACAATTCCTTCCCATCAAAAAATTCTTCACAAACTTCCCAAAGTGACCACAAGACAATACATAAGCCTCCATAACTTTTCAAACAATGGTAATGATAATACGAAATGACTGCAAGTTTTCCATGGTCTAGGTAAGGAGTTAAGGGTATTATGTAGTAGTCACAAAAACCCGACTATTCCCTTTCTTTTCCAGAGAAAACCCTTTAAAATTTAATCACAAGAAATGAGAGAAACTAAGTGTATTCACCATAAAATGTTTTCCAACAATCATTCCACAATAATACAAACATTTTTTCCAAGCACAACACAACCACATTCCTCAAACATAATTGAATGTTGAATGATATTTCTAGCTTGAAACACTTAAATGCCAACAAGAAGATACCCAAATCGAAATATATTTTACATGACCAAAATGCCCACAAACAATCCACTGTAAACTTTGGAAAACAAACACATTCTGCATGCAAACTTTGAGCCAACAAAACAATTGTTTTTGGAGCAGAGCTAACAATTCATGACTGAAGAGGTAAAAGACCACAATTGTAAGAAGAATGCTAAAACAATTAATAAAGCGCAATTATTTTCCCACCAAGGTTGAGGACAATGGAGGTGCTACTAACTAGAGCAACCAAAACAAGCGCACGGAGAATAGTGAAGGTGGTGGCTTCGAGGTAGGGTACAAATGACGTGCAGTAAATGCACGTCGCTTCTCCTCTTTCCACATTAAATGCCATCAACCACAACCAACTATGGAGCACACTTAACCTCCAAGACTTTGTTCCATCAACAATATCAACCATTGTATATCCAACATAACATATCATTTTCGTATTCAAAATCGAATCGGGCCTCCCTCATGGATTTTTGTAACTATTATATTCCCATTTAATAGTTAATACCAAAATAACATGTCCCACATACCTTGCTAGTGGAGGATTACCATCCAACATAATAATCATTTGCCCATATATATAAATATACCATGAGTTTGCATGTGTATTGTGTTTATATTTTGAGTAATATATCAAAGTCTAGGTGTAGAAAGGATAAACTAAAATGCTTATTTCATGAAATAACATTTTTTCTTTTTTAAAATCAAATTGCTTACACACCCAACATCCATCAGTTGCACATAGAAACAGGTTAAGACCTCTCTTGTTATTCTCGAAATGTGAAATCTTTCTCATAAGGTAATCATGAGCGTAACACAAAGAGCCATTTCTCTGATTATTTTTCAAAAGGGGTCCCACCTATTTAGTATTATTAATAAATATATATAAGTAATTTGCATTGCAACCCATTTGTAGGAAAGAATTTTATGTTGCACTTTTGGGCATCAACACTCCCTTCTACCTTTCATTAGGCACGAATGGCCTCCGCTTGAACAACTGCATGCGTGATTTTGGGTCTCAACAAATGGGATGCAATTAAAGGTGACGGAACAACTTGGTCTAAAGACAACCTGATCCTATGTAAATGTATGTGGTATTGATTCTAGGAGGGTCAAGGTCTTTGTGGTGTGTGAGGAGGTTGAATGTTTTGTGATATATTTTCCACATATCATTCTCCTCATGGATGTAGTAGTGATCGATGTTTCAGATGCTTGGGGGATGCTCATATCGAGGAGCTAGTCTTCCTCCCTTGGGGGTTTCCTTAGCATGAGCCTTACCCATGCATACATCCCCATGGATGATGGCACCTATGAGATCTTGCATAGTCAGGAAAAAAGTGATAAACATGTGATGAATCCTAATGGCCTTGACTATGTTAGTGAGTGTGATTATGATGTGCTTTCACAGATTGTTGAGTATGATCCATCCATACTACCCTTCATGTAGGAAGACTCCATATATATGCTCCTCCCAAGAATAGATGAACTCAAAGAGAAACTTGCAAAATACCATGGGAAGGAGCTAGGGTCTATTCATATTTTGAAGAAAGAAGGTTGAAAACATGAAAAAAATCATCAATGAGATAGTATGCACATAGTCTCCTTCATATCCATGCGTTGAGAATACACCTTTCATCAATTTCAATGAAGGAATTGTTGCGTTGATGTGGGACAAGTGAAAGGGAAATCACAGGTACGACCATAGAAATGACAACTCATGGCCTGGCCCTTACATCATGAAGAAGAAGTCCGATAAAAAAAAATACTATCTAACAATCTTAGATGAGAGAAATATTCCATTACCAGTCGATGGATCTCTTCTCCAACCTTATGTTCAAGTCACATGACTTCTTTAGGGCCCATGCCCCAGGTAAGTAGGTTGGTCATCGTTCTTTCCTTCATTTTTCATCTTGATTGTTCATATTAGTTTAGATACATTTCATATTTCATTTTCCTCTACTTGCATATTGATTTCATGATTAGTTTAGAATTTTTTGAAAAAATGTCAAAATTTTTATTTTCTAGATTTGTTTTCATTCTTGATTTTTATGTATATGGATAAAGGGTGATAGCACCACCCTATATGCTCTGATACTTTTCTCTAAGTTTTGGCAGGCACAGGTCCACCAGGAGATGTTGCGGTTCTCATGCACTCTATGGTGAGAACATGTCCCCGAGTAGGAGCCATAGATTATCCTCATTTTGTGGGATAACTAAGGAGATTATGTCTTGAGGCCCTTAGGTTGTATATATGGAGTGTTAAGAGAATAAATGACTAGCAGTATCCATTTTCACAAATGGAGACCCTTCTCACCACCACAGAGGTCATAGATTTTTAGATGGCATCCACCACACCAGCTGGCTTTCGAGAGGCAATGGGACTTTATCCATGAGGTACAAGTCAGGTAATATGCTAAGTGTCATTTCAATATTTGAGGCATTTGAGTATGTTGTATATTAGACTGCTTTATATTTCATAACATATGCTTGGACATTATGCCTTTTGCTATGTTTCACCTTGGTGGTTGATATTGTGCCCTAGTAAGTGGTCTTCCTCAGGAATGGGTTTGCTACTAGGAAATCCCTTGAAGAGCCATTGTACCATTCCCGACCATACTTACCAATTTTCATCACTTAAATCCCCCATATCCTTATTTCTTGGGATTTTAGGGTGTATTAACTCAAGAAGGGGTCGTCCCTCATTCTATGGGAAGAAGGGGCTGAAGGCCCAGAGGGATTGTTGTTGGGTAAAAGATAAAATCATACATATAAACCTTCCATATTCTTTTCCCATGGATCCCCCAAGAAAACAATGAAGCACTTATATGTAAGAAAAGGGGGACCCAAAAGAATAAAAGGATAGAATTCATAGGGGGTTAGTTGAAGGATATGAGGTCTCATTATGAGTTGACCTATCATGATCATGGCTATCTAGCAACATGAAATTACAATCATCCATCCACCAAGCTAGGGTAGTGGCTCTTAATTGCACAACTGAGAGAAAGGGGTCTCATCACGAGCCAACCTTCTCATTTCCGCAAGATATTTGTGAGTGAAACTATCATTATCTGGACACCATGCCAGGACAGTGAACTTCAACTAATCCTTAAAACATGAAATAAAAAAAGAATGGAAAAATGATGGGCTTTGAAAAATTGCATTGCAAACGAAGGTGCCACACACCCTCTACAAAGGCACCCATGAATGAGACACTACAACCCCTTGTATGTCATGAACCCCATGCCCATTGAGTTTTGATCCTTAACCACTTCATCCACTTTAAATGGCTTAGAGAGGGATCACTTGGGAAACATTCCTTGAGATAAGAAAGATCTACCCAATAGGACACCTCGTCAACCCTCCCAAATCCAAGCTGGGCAAGTTGTATAATGTATTTCAGCACTTACTTGTTTAACATGGTAATCTTTGATGCACATGCTTAGGTGGCTCATTTATTGATTTGATTTTTTCATCATGATATTTTAACTTGAGATCCTTGGTGGGCATGCTTATTTGTCGTTGCAGGACCTAGTTAGTGGACAATTTTGGAGAACAAGCCTAGCTTGGGCTTCCATGAGGCTTGAAGCCCACAGGTTGGATGCCAAGGGTCCACATGTCGAATGAGAGGAATGTACCTATTGAGCGCTCAACACACCCTAAAAGATTTTATGAAATTATGTCACTTTTGGGTACTAGTTGTTTTGTCTTTTTTTTACTGTCTGAAATGAGTTCAATATGGAGGGATGGTTTATTTTATTTTCATGACTCTTATCGATCGAATTGGATTTGTTTGAACTTGTTAAATGAAACCTGGTGTCTAAAAAGAACTTGACATTCTAACTAAATATCTGCAGCTAACATTGTGATAAGCGCGCTTGTGTTCGGAGTCGGTAAAATCCAAGCAGATAAAATGGCCACACAATAATAATAATCGTTGATCATCGATGCACCATCGACATCGGTAAAATGCAGAGTAAGTTTGTGTTAGTAATTCGCCACGCAGTTTCAGAAGATAGTTGTTCACCATTGGCGTCGACAGAATACAAGAGTAATAAACATGGACATGAGCCATGATAAACCCCCGATAGCCGATGAAGGATGCGTTGGTTTGGGGTCGGCAAAATATTGAAGAGTTAAATCAATGGAAATTTCCGCGTTGACGCATCTCCGATCGCCGATCCCCGATGCACTTTGGGAATCGGAAATTTTTCGAGAGAGTTGATCCAGGAGCACTTGGGAAATATTATCACCGATCGTCAATCCTTGATATTTTTCAGTGTTGGCAGGGTAGGATCGGTTGTTAGAATGATTAAATTAGGAAAAATCTTGATTCTGAATAACACGAGTAAACAAAACGTCGGTCTCAAGTGCCACATGTCTTTGTCACATAGGGGTGTCGTACGGTCTAGTTTTGTCCTGAGTCATCTTAAGGTTCCCTGTGTCCTAGTCACACCTCCGAGTCAACCTTGCCATGTCAACTCTATATGGAAAGATGGATTGGAATCAGAGATTTTGTTGGGAGATATCAACGAAAAGTGTTTAAAGAGAAACCCTGACCCCTGATCCACCAAATAGATTAGCGAAACGATGGGTTGTTTTCAACACAATATACGATCATATTCTATCATTTAATAGGCCAGTTAATGATTCACCCCGCATACATCGCTACCCCATGCACCGATTGAACAACATGAATTTAAATTCACCAATAGGCCACGTTATAGCCTGCGCCCATGCCATCGATCTATGATCGAATTTAATTTTAAATGTAATGAAGATCTCATGGAAGATTTTATAGAACCACACTCATATCTTGAATTGAATGGTTGATGCGACAAGGTAAGTTCATCTCTGTTTAAATAACAAAAATGACTTCGAACACTTCTATTATGTGTGCAAGTTTCCATCTCCAGAGCATCCAAAGAAGAAAAGAAAGCGTCTCAATATTGTGTTGTTTCTCAGACCATCAAAACCAGGTTAAACAAGAAACAAAGGTATGTGTTAAATTTTATCAATTCGACGGTTGTAATTTGTTATTTATATGCATTTGATTTTTTACATAGTCTCTAACTATGTTCTAGCTGGAGGGAAAATTCCTCCAAGAAAGTCGACGACCAAACGCTCGCCGAGGGCACCTAAGCTAAAGGAGGCGAAAATTGGTGAGGGTTCTTCTCCTGGTACTGCAAGGCAGTTGGAATATGCTCCCAAGGCGGATCCGATCATTAAAACTTTAACGAAGAAAGCTTTCATTCAACCCTTGATCTCCGACGATATGGAATAACCATTGGTTCCAAAAAAATGCTCCCGCAGTGGGGAGATCTATTCAACAGAATCAACCGGGAGGATTACCTGGAGTATATCCCACACAACAACCCGGATGTTAGAGCGCTCGATGATCAATTTTTCTCGAACATTCGACGGTCATTCTTGCACATGGTAGCTTTCTGAATTCCAATTTTCCCATGAATTGAGGTTTTGAGTTGGCTAATTGATCATATAGATGCTCAGAAGTGCCTCATCAACGATGAGAATGGTGGGTGTGTCGAAGTTTTTCTCCCGAAAAAATTTCATAAGTACTACAAGCTCAGGGACCCAGAGGAGCGGCTGAACACAAAATTTGTGGTGAAGTTCTATGAATTCCATGACAACAACCGGTTGTTGGCCTCATGGTGGAAGGAGGACAAGAAGTTTACAAATCAGAGCAATGACTTGTATGGGAAATTCAACTTGAGGGAGCCATACATCTACTTGATGGATCTCATATGTCGATTGTATGGAGAAAAGGACTGCTCCAAGTTCTTGGAAGCATGGATTCCCCTAGAATACACTGTGGCGATATATGGAAGTAGATTCAAATAGGGAGCAATAATTTCCAAACAATTGAGCATCTGTGTACAACAGGATCATACGCCGAAAGAAGGAGAAGCTCCCACGTTTCACATGGTCTCATACCTACTCAATGTTATCTGTGCGAGAAATGTCTTCGCTGGCATGAATTTAAGCTAGCACGTTTTCAAACTGCGTGTTCCTTTCTACTTCAACATATTATGGGAGAACATATACAAAAAATACTATGCCATTATTTGTGATGAATTCATCGCCCAAGTTTATTTATTTTATTTAAAAAGGAATGCCCAAGGTTGTCTGTAGCAACCAAGAAAATGATATCGAAGGTAGGTCATTGGTGTCTAGATGA
>ML794696.1:421201-448236 GCA_009831015.1 Picea engelmannii
CTAAATAGGTGGGACCCCTTGTCACTCCAATTTTCATTTCTTTAATGATCATCAAAATATGAAATATAACACCCCAAAAATCAACTCAAATATTTGCCTTGTAAATCCTATCCTCATATAAATAGTCAAATATTTTAGTATCAAAATAAAACATGACTATAGCCAAAAATAGAATCATATCCATGTTGTCCAAAACATTCTGTCTAAATGTGTATTTGTTGTCCAAAACATTTTGTCATCATACCAACAAAATTTGTCCTAAAAAAAGAATAACATTAAAAATCATTAAAACCCATATTTGTTGTGAGAGGCGTTTTGTCTCTTTTGATTGTTGCCTTCTTTTGATCCTTTTTCTGATGTATCCTATGCAACAACCTTCAATTTCTTGGAACCTTGTGGGTGGATTTCACTGATGACATGGGAGAAACTATCTTTGACGTGGAGATGAGATGACATTGATTCATAGGAGTCTTTGGAAGACTTGGAGGGATTATCCACCCCTTTTCCTTTATCTAATTTTGGCTCGGGGATGGCAGTTTTTAATCTCTTTCTTTCATGAGAGGATTGTATTGGTGAGGCAACATGATCAGCTTGGGAATTTGGGTTTAATGGAGGTGGAGGAGGGGGAAATGACAACGATGTTGTAGGCCAACCATGATGATGTGAAACAGGTTGATGGACAATCTCTTGCCAACCATCATTGGAAGGTGGTTCTAGCTGCATAGAAACATGAGGGGGCACATAGACACTAGAGAAGTTTTGATGTGGCTGGAAAGGAGGCCTCTCAAGTCTAGGTTGCAGAATCCCTTGGCCAACTAAATTTAAGAATCTGGCTTGGAAAAGTTGATTCAGATCTTGTGGATCAACGTCAAAATGTATTGAAAATTGTGGCCTTCTATGTCCTATTTGCCAATTATTTCCTCTACCTATGTTTTCACCTCTACTATTGCTGCCCCTGCGAAAAAAAACTCATCTTGAAGCAATATTCCAATCATAATATGAAAACTTTTAACAGTCCATTCACTAATACTCTACCTAAATAAAATCAAGATGTTGGCTCTATCATTCACAACAGTAGCATATGCAATCCATCCATTGATACAACTCACCACATTTCAAATTCAACAATCAATTGCAATTTGAACAAGGAATGATAGGGTCATTGGGAAGATGAGAGGATTTGTAATGAATGAAAAATGGTAGCATGGACGAGAACCAACAAATGAATATTGTTCAAGCAAAATGCAGAGCCCTTTTCTTCCAAAAACAATGTCTCCATATCAATTTTTCTAACTAAAATCATCATCCAATCCTTTTTAATCCTTTCTCAAAAATGAAATTCAAGATAAAAGAACATGGGATTAATTAAATGTTATTGGGAAGGTGGTGGGCATATAATGAGCTAAAAATGAGACATTGAATGAGAATGAGACGAGTATTGTTCTGTTACATGAAATAACATTCATTAATTTTAAAATCATCATTACCATCATTTGCCCAAAAAAACATTTGGATATTCATTGTTTATAATGCCAATTATTTCCAAACTATATGAAAAAACTCCTACCAATTTATGTTTGTGCCATAACATTCTTTTTAAACTTCAACATAAAGAATCCACGAAATTTCGTTTGTGAAGACAATATTTCTCTTTAACATTTAAGCATACAATATCCACGATATGGTAACAATTTTCTTTAAACTACCAAATGCCAATATCAAGAAAAATTACAGGATTATCAAACTTGTAAGTTTCATTCTATTTTTTTTTAAACCATAGATATCCTTTTAGACTAGTAAAGTGTTTTGCATGAGACTGTCTACAAAGAAATTTGAGTTAGTCATAATCATAATCAGAATGCCTCAAGTCCGCATGAGAGGCTGAGAAACGAAACATAAAACCTTTCATTATATAAAATTAACACTATAACCCCAAATAAATGTTGCAAAAACAAATTGGGTTCAAAACCCATCAAATCCACATCAACTTCAAAGTCAACAAAATTCCCTCATGGATAAACAACAAGCGAGCCACAATTTTGTGAGTCTAACGAATCTTCCCACTATTGGGTCGAGACCATAAATGAAAATTCAAACCTGGCTTTGCATTTATTTACTTGGCCACATATTGGATGGGAAAACAAGGCCAAAAGCATACATATGGGCATAGGTTTTGAGGAATGGATGCAAGTAAAGCCAAAACAATTCCTTCCCATCAAAAAATTCTTCACAAACTTCCCAAAGTGACCACAAGACAATACATAAGCCTCCATAACTTTTCAAACAATGGTAATGATAATACGAAATGACTGCAAGTTTTCCATGGTCTAGGTAAGGAGTTAAGGGTATTATGTAGTAGTCACAAAAACCCGACTATTCCCTTTCTTTTCCAGAGAAAACCCTTTAAAATTTAATCACAAGAAATGAGAGAAACTAAGTGTATTCACCATAAAATGTTTTCCAACAATCATTCCACAATAATACAAACATTTTTTCCAAGCACAACACAACCACATTCCTCAAACATAATTGAATGTTGAATGATATTTCTAGCTTGAAACACTTAAATGCCAACAAGAAGATACCCAAATCGAAATATATTTTACATGACCAAAATGCCCACAAACAATCCACTGTAAACTTTGGAAAACAAACACATTCTGCATGCAAACTTTGAGCCAACAAAACAATTGTTTTTGGAGCAGAGCTAACAATTCATGACTGAAGAGGTAAAAGACCACAATTGTAAGAAGAATGCTAAAACAATTAATAAAGCGCAATTATTTTCCCACCAAGGTTGAGGACAATGGAGGTGCTACTAACTAGAGCAACCAAAACAAGCGCACGGAGAATAGTGAAGGTGGTGGCTTCGAGGTAGGGTACAAATGACGTGCAGTAAATGCACGTCGCTTCTCCTCTTTCCACATTAAATGCCATCAACCACAACCAACTATGGAGCACACTTAACCTCCAAGACTTTGTTCCATCAACAATATCAACCATTGTATATCCAACATAACATATCATTTTCGTATTCAAAATCGAATCGGGCCTCCCTCATGGATTTTTGTAACTATTATATTCCCATTTAATAGTTAATACCAAAATAACATGTCCCACATACCTTGCTAGTGGAGGATTACCATCCAACATAATAATCATTTGCCCATATATATAAATATACCATGAGTTTGCATGTGTATTGTGTTTATATTTTGAGTAATATATCAAAGTCTAGGTGTAGAAAGGATAAACTAAAATGCTTATTTCATGAAATAACATTTTTTCTTTTTTAAAATCAAATTGCTTACACACCCAACATCCATCAGTTGCACATAGAAACAGGTTAAGACCTCTCTTGTTATTCTCGAAATGTGAAATCTTTCTCATAAGGTAATCATGAGCGTAACACAAAGAGCCATTTCTCTGATTATTTTTCAAAAGGGGTCCCACCTATTTAGTATTATTAATAAATATATATAAGTAATTTGCATTGCAACCCATTTGTAGGAAAGAATTTTATGTTGCACTTTTGGGCATCAACACTCCCTTCTACCTTTCATTAGGCACGAATGGCCTCCGCTTGAACAACTGCATGCGTGATTTTGGGTCTCAACAAATGGGATGCAATTAAAGGTGACGGAACAACTTGGTCTAAAGACAACCTGATCCTATGTAAATGTATGTGGTATTGATTCTAGGAGGGTCAAGGTCTTTGTGGTGTGTGAGGAGGTTGAATGTTTTGTGATATATTTTCCACATATCATTCTCCTCATGGATGTAGTAGTGATCGATGTTTCAGATGCTTGGGGGATGCTCATATCGAGGAGCTAGTCTTCCTCCCTTGGGGGTTTCCTTAGCATGAGCCTTACCCATGCATACATCCCCATGGATGATGGCACCTATGAGATCTTGCATAGTCAGGAAAAAAGTGATAAACATGTGATGAATCCTAATGGCCTTGACTATGTTAGTGAGTGTGATTATGATGTGCTTTCACAGATTGTTGAGTATGATCCATCCATACTACCCTTCATGTAGGAAGACTCCATATATATGCTCCTCCCAAGAATAGATGAACTCAAAGAGAAACTTGCAAAATACCATGGGAAGGAGCTAGGGTCTATTCATATTTTGAAGAAAGAAGGTTGAAAACATGAAAAAAATCATCAATGAGATAGTATGCACATAGTCTCCTTCATATCCATGCGTTGAGAATACACCTTTCATCAATTTCAATGAAGGAATTGTTGCGTTGATGTGGGACAAGTGAAAGGGAAATCACAGGTACGACCATAGAAATGACAACTCATGGCCTGGCCCTTACATCATGAAGAAGAAGTCCGATAAAAAAAAATACTATCTAACAATCTTAGATGAGAGAAATATTCCATTACCAGTCGATGGATCTCTTCTCCAACCTTATGTTCAAGTCACATGACTTCTTTAGGGCCCATGCCCCAGGTAAGTAGGTTGGTCATCGTTCTTTCCTTCATTTTTCATCTTGATTGTTCATATTAGTTTAGATACATTTCATATTTCATTTTCCTCTACTTGCATATTGATTTCATGATTAGTTTAGAATTTTTTGAAAAAATGTCAAAATTTTTATTTTCTAGATTTGTTTTCATTCTTGATTTTTATGTATATGGATAAAGGGTGATAGCACCACCCTATATGCTCTGATACTTTTCTCTAAGTTTTGGCAGGCACAGGTCCACCAGGAGATGTTGCGGTTCTCATGCACTCTATGGTGAGAACATGTCCCCGAGTAGGAGCCATAGATTATCCTCATTTTGTGGGATAACTAAGGAGATTATGTCTTGAGGCCCTTAGGTTGTATATATGGAGTGTTAAGAGAATAAATGACTAGCAGTATCCATTTTCACAAATGGAGACCCTTCTCACCACCACAGAGGTCATAGATTTTTAGATGGCATCCACCACACCAGCTGGCTTTCGAGAGGCAATGGGACTTTATCCATGAGGTACAAGTCAGGTAATATGCTAAGTGTCATTTCAATATTTGAGGCATTTGAGTATGTTGTATATTAGACTGCTTTATATTTCATAACATATGCTTGGACATTATGCCTTTTGCTATGTTTCACCTTGGTGGTTGATATTGTGCCCTAGTAAGTGGTCTTCCTCAGGAATGGGTTTGCTACTAGGAAATCCCTTGAAGAGCCATTGTACCATTCCCGACCATACTTACCAATTTTCATCACTTAAATCCCCCATATCCTTATTTCTTGGGATTTTAGGGTGTATTAACTCAAGAAGGGGTCGTCCCTCATTCTATGGGAAGAAGGGGCTGAAGGCCCAGAGGGATTGTTGTTGGGTAAAAGATAAAATCATACATATAAACCTTCCATATTCTTTTCCCATGGATCCCCCAAGAAAACAATGAAGCACTTATATGTAAGAAAAGGGGGACCCAAAAGAATAAAAGGATAGAATTCATAGGGGGTTAGTTGAAGGATATGAGGTCTCATTATGAGTTGACCTATCATGATCATGGCTATCTAGCAACATGAAATTACAATCATCCATCCACCAAGCTAGGGTAGTGGCTCTTAATTGCACAACTGAGAGAAAGGGGTCTCATCACGAGCCAACCTTCTCATTTCCGCAAGATATTTGTGAGTGAAACTATCATTATCTGGACACCATGCCAGGACAGTGAACTTCAACTAATCCTTAAAACATGAAATAAAAAAAGAATGGAAAAATGATGGGCTTTGAAAAATTGCATTGCAAACGAAGGTGCCACACACCCTCTACAAAGGCACCCATGAATGAGACACTACAACCCCTTGTATGTCATGAACCCCATGCCCATTGAGTTTTGATCCTTAACCACTTCATCCACTTTAAATGGCTTAGAGAGGGATCACTTGGGAAACATTCCTTGAGATAAGAAAGATCTACCCAATAGGACACCTCGTCAACCCTCCCAAATCCAAGCTGGGCAAGTTGTATAATGTATTTCAGCACTTACTTGTTTAACATGGTAATCTTTGATGCACATGCTTAGGTGGCTCATTTATTGATTTGATTTTTTCATCATGATATTTTAACTTGAGATCCTTGGTGGGCATGCTTATTTGTCGTTGCAGGACCTAGTTAGTGGACAATTTTGGAGAACAAGCCTAGCTTGGGCTTCCATGAGGCTTGAAGCCCACAGGTTGGATGCCAAGGGTCCACATGTCGAATGAGAGGAATGTACCTATTGAGCGCTCAACACACCCTAAAAGATTTTATGAAATTATGTCACTTTTGGGTACTAGTTGTTTTGTCTTTTTTTTACTGTCTGAAATGAGTTCAATATGGAGGGATGGTTTATTTTATTTTCATGACTCTTATCGATCGAATTGGATTTGTTTGAACTTGTTAAATGAAACCTGGTGTCTAAAAAGAACTTGACATTCTAACTAAATATCTGCAGCTAACATTGTGATAAGCGCGCTTGTGTTCGGAGTCGGTAAAATCCAAGCAGATAAAATGGCCACACAATAATAATAATCGTTGATCATCGATGCACCATCGACATCGGTAAAATGCAGAGTAAGTTTGTGTTAGTAATTCGCCACGCAGTTTCAGAAGATAGTTGTTCACCATTGGCGTCGACAGAATACAAGAGTAATAAACATGGACATGAGCCATGATAAACCCCCGATAGCCGATGAAGGATGCGTTGGTTTGGGGTCGGCAAAATATTGAAGAGTTAAATCAATGGAAATTTCCGCGTTGACGCATCTCCGATCGCCGATCCCCGATGCACTTTGGGAATCGGAAATTTTTCGAGAGAGTTGATCCAGGAGCACTTGGGAAATATTATCACCGATCGTCAATCCTTGATATTTTTCAGTGTTGGCAGGGTAGGATCGGTTGTTAGAATGATTAAATTAGGAAAAATCTTGATTCTGAATAACACGAGTAAACAAAACGTCGGTCTCAAGTGCCACATGTCTTTGTCACATAGGGGTGTCGTACGGTCTAGTTTTGTCCTGAGTCATCTTAAGGTTCCCTGTGTCCTAGTCACACCTCCGAGTCAACCTTGCCATGTCAACTCTATATGGAAAGATGGATTGGAATCAGAGATTTTGTTGGGAGATATCAACGAAAAGTGTTTAAAGAGAAACCCTGACCCCTGATCCACCAAATAGATTAGCGAAACGATGGGTTGTTTTCAACACAATATACGATCATATTCTATCATTTAATAGGCCAGTTAATGATTCACCCCGCATACATCGCTACCCCATGCACCGATTGAACAACATGAATTTAAATTCACCAATAGGCCACGTTATAGCCTGCGCCCATGCCATCGATCTATGATCGAATTTAATTTTAAATGTAATGAAGATCTCATGGAAGATTTTATAGAACCACACTCATATCTTGAATTGAATGGTTGATGCGACAAGGTAAGTTCATCTCTGTTTAAATAACAAAAATGACTTCGAACACTTCTATTATGTGTGCAAGTTTCCATCTCCAGAGCATCCAAAGAAGAAAAGAAAGCGTCTCAATATTGTGTTGTTTCTCAGACCATCAAAACCAGGTTAAACAAGAAACAAAGGTATGTGTTAAATTTTATCAATTCGACGGTTGTAATTTGTTATTTATATGCATTTGATTTTTTACATAGTCTCTAACTATGTTCTAGCTGGAGGGAAAATTCCTCCAAGAAAGTCGACGACCAAACGCTCGCCGAGGGCACCTAAGCTAAAGGAGGCGAAAATTGGTGAGGGTTCTTCTCCTGGTACTGCAAGGCAGTTGGAATATGCTCCCAAGGCGGATCCGATCATTAAAACTTTAACGAAGAAAGCTTTCATTCAACCCTTGATCTCCGACGATATGGAATAACCATTGGTTCCAAAAAAATGCTCCCGCAGTGGGGAGATCTATTCAACAGAATCAACCGGGAGGATTACCTGGAGTATATCCCACACAACAACCCGGATGTTAGAGCGCTCGATGATCAATTTTTCTCGAACATTCGACGGTCATTCTTGCACATGGTAGCTTTCTGAATTCCAATTTTCCCATGAATTGAGGTTTTGAGTTGGCTAATTGATCATATAGATGCTCAGAAGTGCCTCATCAACGATGAGAATGGTGGGTGTGTCGAAGTTTTTCTCCCGAAAAAATTTCATAAGTACTACAAGCTCAGGGACCCAGAGGAGCGGCTGAACACAAAATTTGTGGTGAAGTTCTATGAATTCCATGACAACAACCGGTTGTTGGCCTCATGGTGGAAGGAGGACAAGAAGTTTACAAATCAGAGCAATGACTTGTATGGGAAATTCAACTTGAGGGAGCCATACATCTACTTGATGGATCTCATATGTCGATTGTATGGAGAAAAGGACTGCTCCAAGTTCTTGGAAGCATGGATTCCCCTAGAATACACTGTGGCGATATATGGAAGTAGATTCAAATAGGGAGCAATAATTTCCAAACAATTGAGCATCTGTGTACAACAGGATCATACGCCGAAAGAAGGAGAAGCTCCCACGTTTCACATGGTCTCATACCTACTCAATGTTATCTGTGCGAGAAATGTCTTCGCTGGCATGAATTTAAGCTAGCACGTTTTCAAACTGCGTGTTCCTTTCTACTTCAACATATTATGGGAGAACATATACAAAAAATACTATGCCATTATTTGTGATGAATTCATCGCCCAAGTTTATTTATTTTATTTAAAAAGGAATGCCCAAGGTTGTCTGTAGCAACCAAGAAAATGATATCGAAGGTAGGTCATTGGTGTCTAGATGAACATACAACTTATATCAGTGTGTTTGGGGCCATCAGAGCACCACATTTTCTCCCTACTCACATCCGAGACCGACTCATTGTGGGAGAAATCTGTTATCAGACTATCCTGCAGGGCTATAACGCCACACTGGTCAAGGACAAGAAACGAGCTTTCATACCCTGCGACTTCCATGTGCGGTTTTATCTAGTGAAGGAAATTGCTCAAGCCAAACAAGAAGGGCCGAGTCAACTTGAATTCAGGTTCCCGATAGGCTAGTTTCGCAAGCACAATCCTAAGGGCCTAGTCCTCCAACACGCTTCACAAGTTTCATCCTGTTGGCCATATGCGCATAACAAGTTTGAGGATGAGGTTTTTAAATAATACACTCAGGATTGGGAGGACATAGTACAGAGGAAAGACAAGCAGAACATGACGAGGTTCAAGGCTACAAGCATGGATGAACAAGAGGAGACAATAGAGCATTTAGTTGAAGAGGCTCTCAGAGTTAGGGAAGAAATTTGAGCAACAAAGACCATAGAGGCACAAAGGAGAGGATTTCTCTTACTAGAAGGAGCGAGAGAATCATTGATCAGTTACCAGATGATCCTGATCTCATAGATATGAAGAGGATATCTACGGACAACCCAATCACAAGTAGAGGAGAGCCAATTTTCTTAGATCCAATACAACTTGAAGAAATCACCGGTCCAGAAAACCCTAGAATTCCATCACCACAGATCAGATCACTAGAGACAATTTCGACCTAGCTTGAGGTATCAAGGATGCTAGGTGAAACAGGTGTGCCAAACCCCATGTTTGAACTAATAACCATCTATGATTATGAGGATATTTCAGAGGTTTCCCTGGTAACTCCAGTGTCGATTACAGAGGAGAAGACCCTAAGAAAACATCTACCCCAAGTCTCGATGCTCCAATTCAAAACCTTCCGCATAGCGACCATGAGGTCGAAAGTGTCTTATACACTGAAATGCTCGACTTGTCGGAAACCCCAAAATACAACTCAAGGGATGAGCTAGGATCGGGTGGTCAAAAAGAGGAAGTTCAGTAGCAAGAGATCGACACCTCAACAACCGATTACCAAGTAAGTATTGAACCTACCCCTGGTTCTTCAATTTTGGCCGATACCTCACCAACTGATGAAACAAATGAAGGTCGAGCCATCAAAACATATGAAAGAAGTTCTAGAACTGATCCTAGAATAGATACACAAAGTCGGGAGCCACAAAAACACTCTAACCTGAGGAGAAAAACAAATCCTCGAGCCTATTGATGAGGTCGTCGACATACAAGTGATCGCCTATGAACGGAAGAGGAAAGCTATCATGAAGAGGACTACCAAGAAGAGAAGGATCACTCTAGATAACTCGATTCTCACCACCACAGAGGAGAAGCTGCTCAGCACAGAATATGCCAAGACATCCAAGCTTATCGGCGCAAGGATGGATATCATGAATGCCACGTTGGATAGAGCAAGGAGAGATGAAAAGGAACTGGCCACTGCGCTAAAGGAGTTGGATCATCTGTGTCATTTGGAAAAATACTATCAATACTCCACGTAGGCCACAGTGTTTTTGAGAAGTGAGTTCCAAGATGCTTATGCCAAATTCACAAATGAACGACACCTTTTCACTACAGGTATAGCCTATTTTTAGGAAGATACACTTATGGCACTAGAGACCTGCAAATACGTGGAAAGGTGGTAAGAAAAATCATACCAGGTGGGAGAAAGGGTTGATTACATCAGCATAGTACAAAAGGTCTGAGACACCGAAGAGAATGGTATTCATGTGCTAAGGGAGAGCAGCATCTCCCAGATCAGGAAAACATTCGAATCATAAGAGCTTACGCTCGACAGATTGGAGCGTTACCCCTAGCCATGTTACTTCCTCATAGAAAACAAGTAAGCAGACCAATGGTCGACACCCCCAACTAGGTTTTTGTTCACATAGTAGAGGACCTGCTAGATTTTTCCCTCACTAAAATCGAACAACCCCTTAACCTAATCCCTGAAACACCGACTCGTAAATACTCAGAACCGAACGATTTTGAATCTGGCGAAGAAGGGTTTAACTCAGATCATTCAATTTCAGAATCAAACGATATGGAGGATAATAATGATAATAATTAAGAGAGGGGAAATCCACCTCCAAATAACCAACCTTGGTTAGCCAGAGATGCTCTGGCAATCCCAGGATGGGTACATAACCTCCCTCGATATCCATAAAAATTACTTCCCGAGTTTGACCCTGAAACATCCAGATTGCTTGAATACCATATTAACAAGATCATATTAGCGATAAGACTGATGAACGTACAACATGAGGATGTAGTATGTAGACTGTTTCCTTATAATTTTGAGAACTCATCCTCGACTTGGTATTTTAACTTTCTCGTAGGGTCCATAACTAGTTGGACAAAGTTTCTAAAGGATTTCTTAGACAAATTTGCAGAAAAAAAACACCACGGGAGCTTTGATGGCTGAACTCTTCGTTGCCACCATGAGTTCAAAAGAGAATATTAAATACTTCAATCAACATTTTACCACTATCTTGAATAAATTTCAACCCGAAGCTAAACCTATGCAGGAGCTGCAAATTGAGGTATATGCTAATGCTCTCCTTGCATCTATTTCTATGTTTGTGAAAAGGGCTGCCGAACATACCCTAGCTGAGAATTTTGAGGAAGCCAAAACGATTGAATTCCAAATGAAGGGATGCAAAGAAGTCCAGGTCTCACTAGTTAAGAAGGAAGTTCAGCCTCCCCCTAGGAGAGGATTGTTGCTGACTAGACCTCTGGGAAAACAAACAGAACAAGGTCCCGAAATAGGAAGCGGAGACATAGAATAACTACAACCGATGATAAAGAAACTCTCGAATGAAATCATAGACATGAAGAGAAGTGTCGGGGTAGGAAACGAGGGTCAAAGGCCCTATAAACCCTTTTTCAAGAGAAACCCACCTTTCAAAGCAATTGAACCTCCCCTAGTAAACTTGAACATCAATCTGGGTAATGTAGCCTCTGACTCTTTATGTACATATCATCAAGAGAAACATTATGAAAGAGACTGTCCCCAATGGGTGCATGCTATGAATATGATGGCCAATCAGTTCCCAGATGAAGTTTCCCTTACCGACCAATCAAGCGGCTCATTGGTAAATATCGTCGATCAGGAGGAAGTTGAGTCGCCGAAAGAAACAACCATGTTGTTGTGGGATTCTGACTTTCCAATGTCTTATGATGATATATTTGAGGTTCAAGAATGACCCACTAAATTTTTGGCTATGCAAACGCGAAATAAGGGTCAACCGATCTCAAATTACCTTACCATTGTCCAAACCTTGAGAGGAAAACAAATAGTCGATCACCCGAAAGCACCTTTTGTCTCCCAAAGAAATCCTATAAACATTCATACAAATGAGTCACCCAAGCTAGACTACAACATAGTAGAAGACTTAAAAAGATCGAAGGCTAATGTGTCGGTCATGGACATGTGTAGAATTCCCCAACAAAAGGAATTTTTGCTACAAGCCTTAAAGTCAGTAGAAGCCCCTATAACAAGCACTGACCCAGGGAAGGTTCCCTCTCCCATAGACCTAAAAAATAAACCAAAGGTGAACACTTGCTCTGTAGATAAAAAAGGAAATCCTTTTTTCCCACCTTTCCTTTTAACATTTGAAGTCTTCAACAAAAACCTCCATAATTGTTTAGTTGACTCAAGTGCATCCTCTAATGTCACGCCATTATCTATCTTCAAGAAATTAAACACAGTCCCGCTCAAAATTGATAAAAATGTTATACAACTAGACAAAACTCAGGTGAAATTTATTAGGGAACTCAAGGATGTCATGATCAGAATGGCTACACACCCGAATTTTTTTCAAGTAATTGACATCATTGTAGTGGATATACTAGAAGCTTATGGACTGCTACTTAGTCAATATTGGTTCGAGAAGTTGAATGGATACTTTAGCACGGATTGGGCTCACCTCTGGTTTACATTAAAGGGACATGAAAACATGATTAGGATCGATAGGGAAAGGTATCTCAAACATACTATCATCGATTTAAATCTTTCAAAAAACCCTCATCGGTATATTTCCCCGTGCTAGGCAACTACTCCTACGATTCTGATTTCAACAATTTCTCTCCCCTCTCATTTGATGTACCTCTCAATCAAAAATCCGAAATGGATTTTCAAGTAAATCTATCGGTAGCGGTGGAAGAAAGCGTATTCTGTCAAGAACCTATGTTGGAAACCATAGTCAAAGTAGGTGGAGGGGAGGAAGTAAGTAGGCATGGAGAAGCTGATGATTTGCGCTCACAAGTTTGGACCATGTACTTTGATGGGTCTAAATCGTAAGAAGGGTCGGGAGAAATATGTATCCTCATTGACCCAAAATGGAAGCAAAATTTCTTGTCCTGCAGACTAGAATTTGAATGCACTAATAATATTGTCGAGTATGAAGCTTTAGTGCAAGGACTAAAGAAAGCCATAGACTTAAACATTAAATAACTGAAGGTTTTTGGGGACTCTAAAATTATCATCAGACAAGTAAAGAATATTATACATTGCAACTCACTCCACTTGAGGAATTACCAACAAGAGGTGCATAGGCTAATAGAACATTTTAAGGCCTTCAATATTACTGATATTCCCAGGACAAAGAATACTCTTTCCAATTCCCTAGTCACTGCTACTTCGAGGCTATCCCCTTTAGAAGACTATGAAGCCTCTAGGTTCACTGTGGAACTACTCTACAAACCTTCAATTCCCAACAATATTTCTAATTGGAAGGTCTTTGAAGGAGATGAACAGATTATAGACTTCCTAACCAATCATGAAAATTTTAAAGACCTGGCTATTGACGATGAAGTATTACAAGAGAAACTAGTAGAAATCGATTCCCCTGAACAAAGAGGTGAAACAAATCACTCTAGTAACAAACCAAAGTTCCACACGATACCGAAAGGTGTAGCCAATTTGGAGAACCTCTTTGACTTAAGGGAAAGATTTAAAGGGTCAACAAACACAAAGACAAGGAGTGTGTGTCCCATGTACGAGACTATAAATCTAGGAACCCCGAAAAACCCTAAGAATACAAATCTAGGCAAAACTGTGTCTAAAGAAGAAAGGGAAGCCTATCTCAAACTTTTCATAGAATATCAAGATGTTTTTGCATGGTCCTACCGAGATCTGAAAACATATGACACTCGCATTATTCAACACACAATCCCGTTAAAATCTGGAGTAAAACCCTTTCAATAGAAGCTTAGGAAGTACCATCCATGTTTGGAACCCCTCATGTATCAAGAGCTAAAGAAATTATTAGATGCTAATATTATCTTTTAGGTTAGACACTCTACCTGGGTAGCAAATTTGGTTCCCGTCAGGAAAAAGTATGGGGAAATCTGTCTGTGTGTAGATTTCAGAAATCTCAACAGAGCATCAGAAAAGGATAACTACCGAGTCCCACCAATGGAAAAACTCTTGCAGACCGTGCCTAGTTCTGAGATTTTTTCCTTGCTAGATGGGTTTTCAAGCTACAACTAGATTCTAGTCTCAGAAGAAGACCAATTGAAAACTACCTTCTGAACCAAGTGGGAAACTTTTGCTTATAAACGCACGCCCTTTGGGTTGATTAACGTAGGAACAACGTTCCAAAGGGCTATGGGTGTAACTTTTCAGGGATTGATTAACATGAGTGTAGTAGTATACTTGGACGACGTGAATGTGTATTCAAAGAACAAAATATACCACATCCAACATCTAATCCTCATTTTCGAAAGGTGTAGGAAATATGGAATATCTTTAGACCCTAAGAAAACCATCTTTGGTGTCGAGGAAGGGAAATTACTAGGTCATATTATATCCCGGGCAGGAATTCACATAGATCCCGAATGAATAAAGATGATAGCTCAACTTCCCTTCCCCACAACAACAAGGCTATGAAATCTTTCTTTGGGAAGATTAATTTTGTGAGGAAGTTCACACCCGATTTCGCCGAAACTATCAAACCCTTACACAAAATGATTCACAAAGATGTTGATTTTAAGTGGGATGACGAGCGAAAATATGCTTTCAACAATATCAAGACTGCAATATCTCAAGCTCCGGTGCTGAGAAGTCCCGACTTTAGTAAATATTTTTTCCTCTATACTTTCGCCTCCGACCAATCCTCGGCTGCAATTTTAACCCAGAAAGATGATGATAACAATGAGGCATCGATATCATTCATGAGCACTAATCTCCAAGGGGCTGAATTGAAATACCCTGCTATAGACAAACAAGCTTATGTGGTGTACAAATCAATAAAACATTTCAGGTCTTATATCCTAAAAAATCATACCAAAGTCATCGTGCCTCACCTCACAGTCTGATCCCTATTCACCCAACAGGATATGGGGGAGAGAAGAAGAAATTGGATGGAAGTTGTCCAAGAATTTGATCTAGATATAAAACCTGCCAAATTGGTTAAGGGACAAGGATTGTGTAAAATGGTCGCAAAATCTCAAGACCAAATAAATGAAGACTCCAGGTGGGAGAGTGAATTGGCGTTATGGTGTAGTGAAGATTTATATGTTCCCCTAGGGCATGAGTCTTGGTATGGAAAACTAATTTACCTCTTTCATCATAAGACTTTCCCAGAAAACCTAAACCCTAGAAAAGGAGAGCTCTCAGACTGAAATCGATACAATATTTCCTCATAAATTCAGTGTTTTTCTGCGTAAATTATGATGGGGTACTCTTGAGATGTCTCAAACGTGATTATGTAGATAAGGTTATGAAGGAGATCCATGATGGTCCTGCAGGTAGACACTTTGCAGGGAATACCACTACTCACAAAATACTGAGAGCCGACTATTATTGGCCTACTCTGTTTAGAGGCGCTCAAACATATGCTAGAAACTGTAAAACTTGTCAAATGAGCATGGGGAGGAAAAAGAGAGCAGTTGTCCCACTCTGACCAGTGACCATATCTATACCATTCGAGCAATGGGGGTTAGATGTCATAGGGGAGGTTACCCTGAGTTCTTCAAAACAACATAGATACATATTGACTACTACATAATATTTTATGAAATGGGTAGAGGCCATCCCTCTGACTCACGTGAATGAAAAGGTGGTAATCCAGTTCATAGAACAACAACTGATCATAAGGTTTGGTATGCCTTCTGTTCTTGTTTTTGAAAATGCCACTTACTTTTATTCCACCCTATTAACATAGTTTTCTCTAGACAAAGGAATCATAATCAGAGACTCTGCAAACTACTACCCACGGGGGAATGGAGTGGTAGAATCAACCAATAAGAACCTAGTGAGGATCTTGAAGAAAATAGTTGCATACAATCAGAGGAATTGTCATAGCTCGCTTCATAACGCCTTATGGGCCGACAGAGTAACACCCAAGGAAGCTATAGGGAACTCCACATACTTTATGGTATATGAGCAAGAAGCCATTCTTCCAAATGGGCTATATCTTCCATCTCTTCATCTTGATCAGGTATCTAAAGGACAACCCTCATCGGTTATTCAACAAAGAATTGATACTTCCTCATGCTGGAAGAACAAAGAGAGAAAGAAAAATCAAAGTTCCTCGCTCATCAATAGATAGTTAAAATATGGTTTGACAAGCATAAGTTCAAAGAGAAGAATTTTGAAGTAGGAGACTTAGTCTTGAAATGGGACAGAGAAAATGAACCTAAGGGAAAACATTCGAAGTTTCAGAATCTATGGCTCAGACCTTTCCAGGTATCCGAGAAACTTGGGGCAGGCACGTATCGGTTGCAAAATCTGAGGGGTGAACTTGTCGCCCTCTCGGTGAACGGACAAGCCCGAAAACTATATTTCTGTTTAAAAAAACACACAAACAAAAAAAAAAGGTCTGTGTGTGTGTGTGTTTTCATTAGGATAAATGGGTAGGTGTAATGTAGATTGATTGCAGAGTCCTTTTATTTTTGTTTTTTTATTATTTTTGTTTGGTGTTTTCTTGTAATACAATTGTGTTTTGAAAGGAATTGGTTGACCTTAATCAATACGGTGTAGAAAACTCTGTTCCTGACTCATGCTTACATGCAACACAAGAAATGTTGGGCAATTGCATTATTTCTTCAAAGAGTTCTATATCTGATCTTTGCAAATAAATGACCTTGGAAAGTGATGAAGTGTCCACCTGGTGGTCTCGTAAAACCTAAAGGGAAAGATGACAAGTTGGAAAGGACCACATGCACCTCTAAACAGAGCTAGGACGAATTTCACCTTAACAATCTCATCTTGCATATAATAGACGTCCTCCTCTCCCATTCACTTAGGGCATCTCTGCCAAAAATAAATCAATTATCTCAAATGAGTGCAAAGTAGGAGAGGGTATGCAGATAACTCTGTCGAGGCTATGGACACTCTCTGGCAGTGGATCAAGGTCTGTGGCGTCAGGGTGACTCTATCGAGGCTATGGACACTCACTGGCAGTGGAGAAACATCGCAACAAGTGAATGATGATAACTAAAATGGTCTGTTTCTAGTGAATGCTTTACCCAAATCTTGTCAAAAGGGGGCGTGGATCACGGTCAAGAGGAATGAAGGTGGAATAAAGGTTAAAACTCCATAGGCCGACCTAGATCCACAAACCAAGGAAGTTGGAAACTCAAGAATAGGAAAGGCTCTGACAAAAGCAAAGCCAATTAGTTTCTTAACCAACTTCACCATCATCTAAGCCCGAGGAAGGAACAAATATTCTGCTTTCACCCAGAGAATCGCCATTTGTTGAGTGCTCAACACACCCTAAAAGATTTTATGAAATTTTTTCACTTTTGGGTACCACTTGTTTTGACTTTTGTTTACTGTTTGAATTGATTTCAATATGGAGGGGATGGTTTATTTTGTTTTCATGACTCTTATCGATCGAATCGGATTTGTTTGAACTTGTTAAATGAAAATTGGTGTCTAAAAATAACTTGACATTCTACCTAAAGATATGTATCTAACATTGTGATAAGCGCGCTTGTGTTCGGCTTCGGAAAAATCCAAGCAGATAAAATAGACACACAATAATAATAATCGTCGATTGTCGATGCACCATCGGCATCGGTAAAAGGTAGAGTAAGTTTGCGTTAGTAATTCACCACGCAGTTTCAGAAGATAGTCGATCATCATCGACGTCGGCAGAATATGAGAGTACTAAATGTGGACATGATCCATGATGAATCCCCAATAGTCGATGACGGATGCATTGGTTCAGGGTCGGCTAAATATCGAAGAGTTAAATCACTGAAAATTTTTGTGTTGACGCATCTCCAATTGTCGATCCCTGATGCACTTTCGACATAAAAAATAAAATCGAGAGAGTTGATCTGGGAGCAGTTGGGTAAGATTATTGTTGATCGTCGATCCTTGATATTTTTCAGCATCGACAGGGTAGGATCGGTTGTTAGAATGATTATCTTAGGAAAAGTCCCAATTCTGAATAACACGAGTAAACGAAGACGTCGATCTTAAGTGCCACGTGTCGTTTTTACATAAGGGTGTCATACGGTCTAGTTTCGTCCCGAGTCATCTTAAGGTTCCCCGTGTCCTAGTCACACCTCTGAGTCATCCTTGCCACATCATATCTGTACGAAAAGATGGATGGGCGTCAGAGATTTTGCAGGGAGATATCAACGAAAAGTGTTTAAAGAGAAACCCCGACCCTCGATCCACCAACTATATTAGTGAAAAGATGGGATGTTTTCAGCACAAGATACGATCAGATTCTGTCATTTAATAGGCTAGTTAATGATTCACCCATCATGCATTGCTACCCCATGTGCCGATTGAACAACATGAATTTGAATTCACTGATATGCCATGTTATAGCTCGTGCCAATGCCATCGACTTACGATCGAATTTAATTTTAAACGTAATGAAGATCTGGCAGAAGATTTTATAGAAACACACTCATATCCTAAATCAAATGGCTGATGCGACAAGGTAAGTTCATGTATGTTTAAATCACGAAAACAACTTCGAACACTTCTATTATGTGTGCAAGTTTCCATCTCCATAACATCCAAAGAAGCAAAGAGAGAATCTCAAGACTGCGTTGTTTCTTAGACCATCAAAACCAGGTTAAACAAGAAACAAAGGTATGTGTTAAATTTGATCAATTTGGCAGTCGTAATTTTTTATTTATATGAATTTGATTTTTTACACAGTCTCTAACTATGTTCTAGCTGCAAGGAAAATGCCTCCAAGAAAGTTGACGACTAGACTCTCGCCGAGGTTGCCTAAGCTAAAGGAGGTGGAAATTGGTGAGGATTCTTCTCCTGGTACTACAAGGCAGTTGGAATATGCTCCTAGGGCATAGAAAATCATTAAAACCTTGACGAAGAAAGCTTTAATTCAACCCTCGATATTCAACGATACAGAAGTAACCACTGGTTCCAAAACAATGTTCCCACAGTAGGGAGATCTATTCAACATAATCAACTGGGAGGATTACCCAGTGTATATCCCACACAATGACTCGGATGTTAGAGCGCTCGACGATCAAGTTTTCCTGAACATTCGACGGTCGTGCTTGCACATGGTAGCTTGCCGAACTCTATTTTTCCCATGCATTGAGGTTTTGAGTTGGCTAATTGATCATACAGATTCTCAGAAGCGCCTCATCAACGATGAAAATGGAGGGTGTGTCATATTTTTTCTCCCGACAGAAGTTCAAAAATACTGCAAGCTCAGGGACCCAGAGGAGCGATTGAACACAGACTTTGTGGTGAAGTTATATGAATTTCATGACACTATCTGGTTGATGGTCTCATGGTGGAAGGAGGACAAGAATTTTACAAACTGGAGAAATGGTTGGTATGGGACAGTCAACTTGAGGGAGCCATACATCTACTTGATGGCTCTCATCTGCTAACTATATGGAGAAAAGGATTGCTAAAATTTCTTGGAAGCATGGATGCCCCTGGAATACAGTGTCGTGATCTTAGGAAGTAGCTTCAACTAGGGAGCAATAATTTCCAAACAATTGAGCATCTGTGTACAACAGGCTTAGACATTGAAAGAAGGATAAGCTCTTGTGTTTCACATGGCCTTGTACCTACTCGATGTTATCTGTGCAAGAAATGTCTTCGTTGACTTGAATTTAAGCTGGCACGTTGTCGAACTACCTTTTCATGTCTACTTCAACATATTATGGGAGAACATTTACAAAACATCCTATGCCATTATTTGCGATGAATTAATTTCCTAACTTCATTTCATTTTATTTAAAAAGGAATGCCCAAGGTTTTCTGTAGCAACCAAGAAAATGATATCAAAGGTAGGCCACTGGTATCTAGACGAAAACACAATTATATCAGGGTGTTCAGGGCCACTGGAGCACCACATTTTCTCCCTGCTCATGTCCCAGACCGGCTCATTGTGGGAGAAATATGCTATCAAACTATCCTGCAAGGATATAATGCCACATTGGTCAAGGACAAGAAATGAGATTTCATACCCTACGGCTTCCATGTGGGGTTTAATATAGTGAAGGAAATTTCTCAAGCCAAATAGTAAGGGTTGAGTCGGCTTGAATTCAATTTCTTGACAGGTCGGTTTCACAACCACGATCCTAAGGGCCTAGTCCTCCAACACGCTTCACAAGTTCCGTCATGTTGACCATACGTGCATGACAAGTTTGAGGCTGAGGTTTTTACAGAATGCGCTCAAGACTAGGAGGAGGTAGTACAAAGGATATCCAACCCGAACATCACCAGGTTCAAGGCTATGAGCATGGATGAACAAGTGGAGACAATAGAGAAGTTGACTCAAGAGGCTCTCAAAGTTAGGGAAGAAATGAGAGCAGCAAAGACCACAGAGGAACACAAGAGGGGATTTATCTTACTAGAAGGAGCACAGAGAATCATTGATCAGTTATAGAATGATATTGATCTTGTAGAGATGATGAGGATCCCCATGGAAAACCCAATCATAAGCAGAGGAGAGACAAGTGGCTTAAAGCCAATACAACTTGAATAAATCACCGGTCTAGAAAACCCTAGATTTCCATCACCACAGATCACATCATCAAGGACAATTTCGACCCAGCCTGAGGTATCAAGGACGCCAAGTGGAACAGGTGTACCAAACCCCCTATTTGACCCAATAACCATCTATGATGATGAGGAGATTTCAATGGTTTCCCTGGTAACTCTAGTGTCGATTACAAAGAAGGAAAATGAGAAAGAATGTACCCCAAGTCCCGATGCTCCAATTCAAAACCTTCCGTAGAATGACCATGAGGTCAAAAGTGTCTTAGATGCTACGTTGCTTGACCTGTCAGGAACCCCAAAAGATAGCTCGAGGGATGAGCTAGGATTGGGTGGTCAAAAAGAGGAAGTTCAACAGTAAGAGATTGACACCTCGACAAACGATTACCAAGTAAGTACTGAACCTACCCCTGGTTCTTCAATTTTGATCGATACCTCACCATCCAATGAACAACAAACGAAGGTCAGTCCATTAGAACATATAAAATAAGTTCACGAACCAATCCTAGAACATATACACACAGACGGGAGCCTGGGAAACAATCTAACCTGGGGAGAAAAACAAATCCCCAAGCCTGTTGATGAGGTCTCCGACATACAAGTGATTTCCTATGATAGGAAGAGGAAAGTTATCATGAAGAGGACCACCAAGAAGAGAAGGATCGTGCTAGATAGCTTGATTCTCATCACCACAGAGGAGAAGTTTCTCTACACAGAACACGCCAAGACATCTGAGCTTATCGACACATGGATAGCTATCATGGATGCCACGTTGGATAGAGCAAGGAGAGATGAAAAGGAACTGTCCGCTGCGCTAAAGGAGTTGGAGCATCTAGGCCATTTGGAAAAATACTATCAAGACTCCACGCAGGCCATGATGTTTTTGAGAAGTGAGTTCTAGGATGATTATGCCAAATTCACAAATGAACGACACCTTTTCATTGCAGGTATAGCCTATTTCCAAGAAGATACCGTTATGGCACTAACAACCTGCAAAGATGTGGAAAGGTGGTATGAAAATCATACCAGGCGGTAGAAAGGGTTGATTACATCAACGCAATACAAAAGGGCCAAGATGCCGAAGAGCACGGTATTCGAGTGCTAAGGGAGAGCTGTTGGCATGTTTTACAGACAGTTTGTGCTTGTCATTGATGGCAAGAACAGTGTGTGCATCGATGGAAAAACATGAACAACGTAAGCTAAGGAGGATTAGCGCAAAGTCGCATGCAGTGCATAGGTGTGCACCAGGGACGAGGTTAACTCATTGCCAAATCTCAAGAGAGATAGCGTACTCAGGATCTCAGGCGGATCAAAGGTCGAGACGTTTGACACTTAGAAATTTTTCTAAGTAAGGAGGATGCGTAAGCTCGGGCAGAGAAGTGACATTTATCGTTGGATCCCATTCAAAATTCTCGATGACCGTCAGATTTGAATCCAGACAGGAGGAGCGCAAAGATGGAGTGCAGATCTATGGCATTCGATCCGAGCGCAGGGTCCGACCATCGTTGGATCAGGAAGAACCTGCATGTTCTTTAAAGTGCAAGATCGAAGCGGTGGTCCAACTCCATTTCAGAGTTTTGGTTATCGGGGTTTCGGATACCGGAAGTTGGAGTGTCGAAACACTTTGCAACAAGAATGCCGAAATTGCGATATGATCTGAGCCGTTGAATCGAGATCATATTTGGACCATTGAATCATAGGACACATGGTGAAATATCGTCATGTCATTGACTAGAAAGTCAAAGGAACGGGGTTCCCTAACCTCTCGAATTAGCGATATGCGAAATCGCGAAACTATCTTAGCCGTCGGATCAAGGTTTGTTCTAGACCGTTGATCCAGCTCCATCTCGGAGTCTCACCTATTGTGACTTAGAGTGACGAGAACCTCCATATAAGGAACACCGAGATGTGATATAGCGAAAATATCAGGACCGTCTGATCACCAAGAATGTGAACCGTCGATCTGAGCTCCATCTCGGAGCTTCGCCTATCATGACTTGGAGTGACAATACCCTCCATCACAGGAATCGCGAGATGCGAACTCACAATGAGATCTAGACTATCAATACACCAAGATTCTGAACCATTGATCTAAGCTCCATCTCGGAGCTTCGCCTATCGCGACTTGGAGTGACGAGAACCTCCATCACAGGAATCGCGAGATGCGAACTCATGATAAGATCTGGACCGTCAATACACCAAGATTCTGGATCGTTGATCTGACTCCATTTCGGAGTTTCGCGAATCATGACTTGGAGAGGCAAGAAACATAACCACAGGAGTGTCGAAGTGCTGAAACACTAAATTACCAAATGCAGTTGTTGAATAAAGGCTATGGTCACAGCCCTTGGTCACATCGGTGAGAGATGGAGGAAAGAGATAGAGAAACCAAGCTCCTTTTCGGGGATCGTGACTGGGAGTGTCAAGACACTTGGTTGCCCGAATGTCGAATTGTCAAATTTCAAAATGCCAAAATGAATACAAGATCACATGGAGCCAATCCAACGGTGCAGGTGAATTTGAGCATAATCGAAAAGATAATATTTCTCCTCGTAGTGTAACTGCTAGAAACCATTGATGGTCTCTGCCAGAGAATTCGAAGAGACCTCTGTGTGATCACCAGAGGAGATGAAGAGTCTCCAAGCTTCGTGCAGTGAAGGAAGACGATTCTTAGAGGGATTGACAGGTGGATGAGCATTGAAGTCTGTAACTGAAAAATAAAGGATAAGCTCGACTGTTCCAAAGAAGACGAAGAGTCTCAACTGCCAGAGAGGCTGAGGAATCTCAAAAAAACACCCAGTGATGCTGGACGCGTGGTGAGAACCACCAGAGAAGCTAAAGAGTTGTGATGATGATCAGGCAGAGCACTTGAGATGTGGAGGAAATTGGTGTGGTATGAGCATGCAGAGGAATGACGAATATTGCATGCACAAGGTGCACAGAAGCTATAAATACACGGTATAGAGAAGAGATTGGGTTCCTGTTGTTGTTGGAGTTGTTGTGGATGTTGTTGTTGAAGGTGATTCATGCATGAAGAAGGATCAGAGTGCAGCAGCTAAATAAAACAGAAGAAGAACTGTGCAGCGAATGGACATGGCGCACAGAGCATAAAAATCAAAAGAACAGAATAGGCTGCGGATGCATGCTAGAAGAAAGTGAGGAAGTTTGAGTAGAAAAATCTTGCAGAAAAGTGATGAGACTGGTAAGTTGTTATTGAACACTATATCACTGAAATAGGTTTCAGTATTTCATATTCATAATCCAGGGTGGTTGGGAGGTTCTAGGGAGGATTGGTGTCCTTAGAGGTTCAAGTGGGTGCTTGAACACAGGGAGTTGGTGCTTCCTTCTAGTTGGTGCTAGAGAAACCAGGGAGTTGGTGCTTCCTTCTAGTGGGTGCTAGAGAAAAACAGAGAGTTGGTACTCTCAGCAAGTTGTATCTTGCAAAACAGAGGTTGTAGCCTCACAATGAGTTGGTGCTCATATGTATGATAATGTAAAGAATGTAAATAATACTTATCATATAAAGAAGAAGAGGTTTTTACCCTGTATGGGTTTCCTTGGGAAATATCGGTCTATGTGTTTCTCATATATGTGACTAATGTTGAATGTGCCATTGTTTATTTCCCTGCATTATTATGATCATCATTGAGTGCCTTGTAAAGATTTTAAAAGAAGCATAATTGTTTAAGCATGGTAACAACTGATTCACTCCCCCCCCCTCTCAGTTGTCCAACAATTGGTATCAGAGCCGACCCCTTTTATCTAAGGGTAGATCCTAGAGCTTAAACATGTCAAGCCATGAAAGAAATTCAACCAATAAGGCCCCTCTGTTCAATGGAACAAACTTTGCCTTCTGGAAAGTTAGAATGAGAACCTACATAATGTCGTTAGGTGCAGATGTCTGGGATGTGATAGATATTAGTTATGTAAAGCCAGTTGTACTAGCTAATACGGATGAAAAACTAGAATTTAGCTTCAATTCTAAGGCTATGAATGTTATCTTGAGTGGGCTTGCAGAATCCGAATTCGTAAAATTTATGCACCTAGGAAATGCCAAAGAAATGTGGGACAAATTCATTAGCAACTATGAGGGTAATGAGAAGGTAAAGGATGCAAAGCTTCAAACCTACAGAATACAGTTTGAACAACTGAAGATGAAGGAAGATGAAACTGTTGGAAAATAATTTCTGAGAGTAGAAGAAATGGTAAATGCAATGAAGGCACTTGGTGAAACAATTGATGAACCTTCTTTAGTTCAGAAAATCTTGAGAACTCTCCCAGATAGGTTCAACCCGAAGGTCTCTTCTATAGAAGAACTTAATTATCTAAAAACCTTGGAATTTGATCAACTGCTAGGAACATTGACTGCATATGAAATGAGAATAGTTAAAGATAAACCTACCTCCAGAGAAGCATCATTTAAAGCATACAAGAATGAGGATTCTGAGCCCGATGAAATTGAAGCAAAATTTGTGAAGAGACTGAAGAAGGGATCAAGAAAATACAAAGGTAAACTGCCTTTCAAATGTTTCAATTGTGGTAGGATAGGTCATTTTGCAAATAAATGTCCCCACAAAGGAAAGGATCAAACATGTGATGATGAGGAGAAGTACAAACACAAAAATTTATTTAAAGAGAAAAACTTTAAGAAGAAAAGTTTGTGCGTAAACAATGATGATGATCCTTCAGATGATGAAGAAAATGACTCCTCTATTGAAGATAAACTAAATGACTTCATACTTATGGCCAAAGAGGATTGTGATAATAAAAGCACAGGGAGTAATAAAGAAGAAGTTGTGGTTGACATGGAAGGAGAACTGATCAGTGCACTGGAAGAGATTGAAAGACTAAGAATCAAGAACAGAAAGCAAAGACAATTGTTGATACAATTTGAGAAAGACATTAAAGAACCTGATGAAGACCTTGTCCTACTAAAAGTAGAATTGGAAGAGGCAAAGAAAATCGAACAGATTCTGAAACAATAGCTATCAGAAAAGAAGGCAAGATGTGAAGCATTAGAACAAGTAGTGAAAACGAGGAAAGAAATGGAGAAGTTTCAAGCCTTGTATAATCAGAATCTGTCAAGTATCAAAGCCTTGGAAGGATTGGCCACCATTCTGAATCAACAAAGGAATCCAAAGCTAAAAACTGGCTTGGGGTATGAAGAGGGATCAAGCAGTGGTAAGCCAGGAAATGAAGAACCCATCAAGTTTGTCAAAAGTACAACCAATGATAATAACAATCCTGCAGAAACAAAGGAAGACAATCAGCCGCCCAGGTCGAGTAAGGTAAAAGATGCCAGATCTGAATCTGTAGAACAAAGAAGTAATGTGCTCACTATTGAATGACGTCATCAACCTGGAAGAAATCGATTTGTTCAAAGAAGACAACCATTTTCCAGGTACAAAGAATTTTTCTATGGCTATTGTTTCTACTGTGCTAACTTTGGTCACAAAGTTGTAAATTGCTCCTTAAGACTTAGACATGAGCAATTAATATTTCAAAGGAATAAATACTTTCCACAACAAAGAATGATGCAGCCAAGTAACAAACCTTCACTGATTGCCAATTGCCAAATTAAGTCCAAGGACATGCAACTAAAGAGGTCAAGAAATAATCAACAGTCAATGAGTAGACAACGTTGCACCAATAAGTTTGACCTGTTGAACAATGACATTGAATGCCACATCTGTCATAACTATGGACACAAATCTATTAACTGTCGTTTAAGGGAATATGAACCAGATTCGAAATCTTCTGCTGAAAATGTCAGGTTTTGGAAGAAGAAGGAAAGTGACAAGTGTGGATTAGTGTTGTCCACTCAAAGAAAAACGAATCCTTGGTATATAGACAGTGGATGCTCCAAACACATGACGTGAGACAAAGGCAAGTTTCTATCTCTAAGTGAAATCAAATCAGGAAACGTAACCTTTGGAAATGATGCTCTAGGGAAAATAAAGGGCAAAGGGATGGTGAGCTTAAGTAATGGAAAAGGAAAATCCCAAGATGTTCTACTTGTGGATGGGATGAAACATAATCTTCTCAATGTAAGTCAAATGTGTGACAGAGGATGCGAAGTGTTGTTCATGTCCAAGGACTGCAAGATAAAGTCTGTAAACTTAGGACAAGTGGTGGCCAAAGGCATAAGGACAGAAAATAATGTATATGTGCTGAAAGAAAATAGAGAAGAATGTCATCTAAGAAAACATGATGAAAGTTGGTTATGGCATA
>ML794696.1:479938-494926 GCA_009831015.1 Picea engelmannii
TGGACAACACTTGTCTCAAGGGGAGGGGCATGTTAATCCCTAATATTGGCTCATTACCCCTTAATTGGGGCATATTAGATTAGTAATGTTATTTTATTTATGTCGGCTTTAGGCCATTAGTTGTAATTATACCTCCTAGTCTCATATATATAACAAGGAGACATTTTCATTTTGAATTATCTTGTACTTGAACATTTAAGTGGGGTAAAAGGAGGTTGCCCCCTCGAAGAGGCTTATTATCTGAAATTCTCTCTTTTTCAAGGCGTTGAGTACTTTTTCTGAGGATTTTCTATGTTATATTGATATTTGGTTCTTAACACAAAACCTTCTGGGTAAAAAACCACGATATAATTTCATACCCAGAAAATCGTTAGAGGAAGTAATAGATGTATTAAATAAAAGAGTCTCTTCTGCTCCTACTATCGAGTCGAATCAGGGTTTTATTGACAAACCAACTGTTAAGAAAATTCTTAAAAAGAAGAAACATGGTAACTCAGATTTGAGTTTTGCAAACAAGAGATCGGGTAGGTTAATATCCAGGAGTCTGAGAAATCGAAAACAAGATCATTTGAGCTCGATCACAGTGATCGAGGTCAATGATCACTGTTCCGATGAAGAGATCAATGAATTCCTGGTCAAAGAAGATGTGGATAACCAATGTCTCAGAAATGAAACCATTAGTCAAGCTATACAATACGATTTTGTCTCTGAGCTACCTCCATTTCTAAAAGATCAAGAGGGCTTTGCTGGCATAGGCCATGATTTGAAACATGCTACAGGAAGAACTGAAGCACCCATTGTTGAGTGCACACAAACTCTGCCTACTATAGCACCTGTACACTGTGACAATTGTTTGGAATGGGGTAGAACGATACTACAGAGACATACCATATTTACAGGCACAATTAAAACATTTGGCAGCTCGAAATTCCCTGCTTGAAAGGGAAAATCAAGAATTGAAGGCATGCGCAGATCGGGCAAGCAAAATGCCCAAACGAGTTGATAGTGTGATTATCAAGAACGCAACAAATTTCAATGCCATCATTAACTTAGGGTTATCCGACTCCTCATTGTCTAATCTCTAGAATGGTAAAAATGGTTTTGTTTTTCAATGATTTTATTCTGCTGTAAAAGTCAAATAGGAAGATTTATTTTGATTTTATTTGTTAATATAAGACTAGCTATAGAATCTCACAATTATGTAGCTAGTCTATTTCTAAAAATTAGTTTGAATTGTTTTTCTAAAAATCAATTTCGTTTTGTTATTTTCAAGAGAATAATAGTTATGGTTCTATTCACAAGGAGAAGCCATCATGGATTATGCATTGTATAGTTTAGTAGTTTCTCTTTTGTTTGATAAAACTATGTCATTATGCAATTAATTTTGATAAACAAACTCCTACATGAGTGTTTCTCTGTTGTACTATTTTTGTAAAACAATCTATTTTTTGGTATTACCCTCTATCTTACATGATAAGAGGTTGTTAATCCAAGACTAGTTTAAATAGTGGTTGTTGTTAGTAGTAAAGACAACTTTTGTTGGACTACAGTATGGACATGTAATTTTGGGAATTAATGGGAAAAGAAATCCATTGTTGGCTTTAGACCTGTGTGATGTTTATTCCATTGTGTTTTCCTACTACCTCTGCATTATGAGATATTGTTATGGTTGATTTAGCTTTAGCCTTGTCATCATATGGTGTTTCATATTGTTAAATATTTAGATGTTGTCCATAATTTGTCATTCCATTTTGTATGTGTGATCAATCGATCATTTAATCATTATTGAGTTTATTTATAATGTTAAATGATGGATAATATCAATACTCTGAATTGAGTTTTCTTTCGTTCTTAGTTATTGATTATCATAAGATCACACGATTTTTAATCAGTTATCATTCTGATGTTATAACTTTAATCCATGCATCAAAATCTTCCTTGAATTTTTTCAGGAATATTTATATATGTCCCTGTCATAGGTTTCCTCTTTAAACGGGGAAAATTAGGAGCTCATACAACACAGAAAGATAAAATTAGTTTTGTTGATCAACTACAGGTTGGTATATGTGTTATTTTGTTAAATTATTTATTAATGAAATGGTGATCACATTAATTAGCTTTGGTTGTTTCTGTGTCATTGTTTCAATTGTATTTGCTTAGTATTTGTCTGTTTAAAATCTTTAAACATTCAAAAGACAAAAAGATTTATGTTCTTTCTTTATCTTAGTTAGAAACATTATTATGAACATTCATTTCGCAAGATTTCAAGTAAACCTTGCAAGCTGTATATAGATTGTTTGTAATCATTTGTATATATTCATGTTTCTATTTGAACACTTGTAATTAGTATACAGATTGTTAGAATCATAGCTTTAGATTAGTTTATTTCTTTTATTATTTTTAGGACCTTAGTTGGCTAACAGATCCATTAAACCCGTCAGGTCAGTTCATACCAAACGGATTGGGTTAATTAGACAACCCCGATCCGGATCTGACCTTCCAGTTGACAGTGTGTCACTTACGCCCATCAACATGTACCTGGTTAGCTTGGGAGCTAGACTAAAGAAGCGGGTTGTCAGGCCCATGGGATATTGAAGAGGTGGGTTGTAAGGCCCATGAGCAATCTATCAAGGTGAGATAATTGTTGGGAATTGATTTCCTGAAGGTGCTAAATTATAGCTACAGGGCTCTGAGACTTCCTGTCCAACCTATTGTTGAAGCCCTAGAAGGGGAGTGGGGCAGCCGAAGGACTATTGAGCAGAGAAGGGGCACACTTCCTGGGGTGTGACAGGCATGTGGGGAATGAGAGACTGTAGGCTGTTAGTTTGATTTGGCACCTATGACAGAGTCTTTCTTGTTGTCTATGATACATCATCCTGGTTAGGGATCCCTTTACCCGGGTGGATTTTATTCCCAGCTGGGGGGTGACCCACTGCTGAGAGTGATGAGCAGTGTGGTCTAAGGCTGGGAGGTTCATGGAAGGTCTGCACACAGTTGGTGATATTCTTACCAATATAAGTGTCAATTGTGTGTTAATTTATATGCTGCATTATTATTTATGTGTTATATTTATGGGCATTTCATGTCTATGTTGCATGTATATGCTTACTGTCATTTCTGTATGAATCTGTGCATTTACAGTATGTATTTATATGTTTAAGTTTTATATATAAAGTTTTGCAAGAGTCTATGTATGTATATGTTTTTAATTGCATTACAACTCGAAAATTTTATGTGGCATATCCCAGTTGGATGTTGGGGATGTTACAATGTGGTGTCAAAGCATAAAAGTGCTTTCTGGAGAAGCATGGCCCAACCAGGGCGGTCGGGGATGTTACATCACCTCTAAAGTGACGAGAACACCTGCCTAAGGTGACAATGAGTAGGTTCTCTCTTAGTTGTCATCAATCGGTGGTTGGGTCATGCTTTTCACAACCTACAACTTGTGTGATAACAGGTCATCAGTCTTTGTTGCTCAACCCAAGTCACACAGTGCTTCTTCTCACACCATGCACTTCAACTCTTCATGTACATGTTCCTCTATTTCCCTTTGTTTGACATGTCATAAATCCTCCTATCTTCACTCTTCTTCCAATGACCTTTTCCTCACACATTGTATTTCCTCATGCACATGAGCTTCCTCCAAATACATATGTGTGGCATGTTGTATTTCCTTGTGCACACGAGCTTCCTCCAAAGACCTCTACATGGGGCACTGCAATTCCTAGCAGGTGCGAGCCTTTTCCAACGACCTTTGTGTCACTTGTTGTACTTACTCATGGATCTGGGCCTCTTCAAGCAACCTTTGTGTCATGTGTTGCAACTCTTCTCACACTCTTTCTTCCTCTATGGCCCTCTACACGTCACGTAGAAATTGCTTCTGCTAAGCGACGTCAAACTTAGGAGGGGGATACACTTACTTTCCTATCTTCTTGTTTGGCCTTTGACCCAAGCTTTCACCATGCTCAAAGTGCATTCTTATCTTTTCTCCGCCTCAGGTTATCACTCGTACATCAACTTCATCATCCTTTTTTCAATTCCCACGCAACTCTGCAGTCACCATGTTGCAATATGCCTTCTTCTCTTCCCACTCCTTTAGCAAGTCGAGACAATCCTCTGTAACGTGCTCTAGGTAGTAGCAGTACCCATAGAGAGTGCATGATTTGGTACAAAATCTCAACACATGGCCTATCTCACCACAGTTAAAAGGTGTGGGGGGTCTACCTCCACCCCCTCCATATCTACATCTGCAACCACATCCATATCCACCTCTAGGACCTCCTTGCTATCCACCTCTCTCAACACCACCATGGTCAGCACCCTTTTGTTCCTCTTGAACATGGAATACATCATGGGTATGGTCTTGCATCAGTTGGAGTGACCAACAATTGTTCACATCATGTCCCATGTACTTGCAAAATTCACAAAATGGAGTATGATGCATCTTTTGATATTTCCCCAAGGTTGGGAAATTGGGTGGTATATGTCCCCACTTCCTACAAAATTTGCACCACTTTATCTGATGTCTAGCTGGAAATGGATTCGACACACCCGTTTCCATATAATTTCCCAGTGTAGGACACTCATCTCTATAGTGCCCCTCTGACCAGAACGTTGCACACCATACGTGATCATGCATGACTTTTTCCTTTTCCATATCTTACAATTGCATCATCGGGTTGGATAGATGAGACTGTACTTGTGCCAAGCCTGCCAATGTCTCTCCTCCTCATGGTGTAGCCTCTACGTGCATCGTAATCTCCAATGCTTTTGCCTAAGTAGTCACCTCCTTCTATGTAAGTGAGACTCAGATATGGAGAAGAAACCCCACAATGAACCATTATGTATGATGCACATCATGGATCTGGAACGTCGTCCTATGCAACAAAATCTTGAATTGTTGGTCATAATCCCACACAATTTCTCCTAGTTTATTCTTAAACTCCTTAATCTCGGTAATGCATTGAGATTTTGACTTGGGTTTCTAAAATTCCTTAAGTATATCTCTCTTGATATTTGTCAAGGGACCTTGTTTGTCTCACCGGTGTAGTGGCCTTGTACTTCATGTTCCACGTTAGGGATTTGTCCCTGAATGTGGTCTCCAACTATGCAATCTTCGATGCCTCTTTTGTGATCCTCTTCATAGACCATATCGCCTCACAGGTGAACCAATGTTGCTCTGCATCATCTCTACCCGTCCCATGGAACACGGGTAATCTCAAGGTACTATCCTGATTCACAATACTCAATCTCAAACTATTTCCTTCAAACTGACTATTAGGTGTCGGGGGTCTTGGCATTGATACTCTCCATGGCGAAGTAGCATTGAATTCGTCTTCTTCTTCACTCGTCTCTTCTCTTATTTATTCTCCTACTCTTTCTTCTACTCCAATCACCTCGTCATTTGTTGTTCTTTCTTCTTGGCTACAAATTCACAAGGGGGGTGGTTCAAAGGGGGGGTAACTCCATCTTCTTCTAACATTTCTTGTGAGGAAACCCAGAGAGTTTCCTACATGTAGCCATGCAATTCCATCCATTATTGCTAACTCTTCTCACACACCACTAGGGGGTCCTTCATCTTCCTCTCCTACCTCTATGCCTCTACTATGTGCCTCATCTTCCTCTGAAGTTGCAACACTTTGCAAAAACCAAGGGGTTCGAACTTTGTCTTCTAGACCCCTACTACCACTACTACGGGTATCTCCACTTGATACCCTACTCTCAATGTCGCGCCTCTTCATGGACCTATCCTCCTCTCTAGCACAACACACTCTCTCGCACTTCCTCTTGGTGTGGTCTCCTTCCTCTTCATCCTACTCTTGACCCCTTGTTATCTTCCTTACACTTCTTTGTTCTACTATCCTCCTTGACTCGACTCTTCTTGAATATATTTCATATCTCTCTCTCCTCTATTATTTTGGGTCCATCCTACTCCTCACCTCATTTTAACAACTTTCAGATCCTTCTTGGTGGATGCATCTCCTCTCTCAATTTCCCCCATCTTTTCATTCCCCCCCCAGCACTAGGGTGGGTTTACTTAGTCATCATGTTGGGCTCTATGCACATCATCCCCTTATCCACGAACATCATCTTTATCCAGAGTGGGATTTCTTCTAGCAGCCTTTTCCTAGGACCTTCTATCAACATTCTCTCAGCCTCACTGAAAGAATCAATAAACTTGACAACAAACTCAATTATATACCCTTCCTTCACCTGAGCAAACTAGAAATCAATGGATCGAGTCCACTTGTTATCCAATTCATTTTATCAATCATGAACTGATCCCAAACCAATGGTTCTTGCAGCCTCAAAGTAGTATTAGTAGCAGTCCACCTCTTCAACCATTCATACAATAGACAAGGAAATTCAGCAAAAAAATGTTCATTTATATCAGAGTAGAGACACACGTCCTTCCATCGCTTCACATTGGTATTCATACCTTGAGTTTCCCACCGAGCAAACTCATATTCCTTCACATTCAACCAATCTTGAATTTCTTCATGAGATGGATACCACCTCATTCTTTGCCTTCGCCATTCAATACAAAATCTTCAGGTCTAGGAAACAAAACCATTTGTTGGTTCGTTCTATGCTTGTGCATGTCCTTCTTAATGTTGGGGGGTTGAATACCTAGTGTTCATCCAGAGTTGACCAACAAATACCCCAAGTCGTCGATATGTCAATCCTCAGCCAAATATTGAAGAAGGTTTCATCTGATATGCTATGAGAATCACATAGACCATATGTTCTTGTGTCAGTGATGAAGGGTTAATTACACGGGAATCTATCCAGGTTGGAATTCATACATTTCACTGCAAAATATTCAACAACTAATAATATTTATCAACAACACAAACATTTAATTAACACATGATCAACACATTATAAGGCTAGAATCACTGCAGCTTTATTATCTACATTCAACGATTCATAGACATACATTAAGAAACTCATCAATTGATAGCAATAGATCCATGCTCTCTTATACATTTTCCAAGTGTTACATTACATAACGCAATGTGATTTCTTTCATACTCTGAAAATATGAGAGACCCACAATCACAACCAGTGACATTACAAAACATAGGCTCAGAGCGAGCTAAAGACATTAACTAACAACAACAACGACATTCATAACATAAACAATACAACAACCTCAACATTCATAACATAACCAATACAACAACCCTCTTTATGTCATTGTTAGTCTCTTTTATTTGCTTTTCAGTTGTGGCGCTCTATCGCTTTAAATTCTACCCCACTCGCTCCACTAACAGCCAGTCTCGCATGCTTTTGTCACCCGTGTGCCTTCCACGTAGCCTCTTTGGAATCATGGCGATCTTAACTATCTTGCTAGATCATCTTCTTGTTGCTCCATGATCCCTTATGCTTCCTGAAGCAATCATTTGGGGATATTTCTCGAAGATTCTTTTCTTGATTCTAGCGTGCATGCAGTGTATTCTTGGTTTCTGGCACACATCACAAAACTCAGACCGACGTGCATTGGTAGAACTTGAACTGGAACACATTAGAAAAACTTGATTTGGTGTGCACACCTCCTATCACCCACTACGTAGTTTCTTGAGTGCATGCAAAAATGGGATAGGTGCGCACAACTTCTTTATGTGCATGTGAGATCTTTACCCAAAACTTTGGGTGCTAACAACAACTCTCCTTTGGGAGGTGTTTCTATCTAACTTGAAGTTGCTAATTTATTTTTAAAAGTCGTTGGGGGAATTTCTCTCACTCTTGGAGTCCAATTGTTGCTTGTTGGTGTCTAACTTTTCCCACAGACCATTCATTACATTTTTATCATTTCAGGGCATTTTCCTTTCCCCGTAGGTTGTATAAAAACCATACTATGCATTCTAGTGTTGCTTGGGCATTTGTTATTTTCCCACGAGCCAGAGACAACATTTTTATTATTTTTCGGTTATCCAATTCACACCGAAACATTTTTAATTGCTATTGGTTGCCATATTCACCCTCTAAATGTTTTTTGACATCACTGGTCACCAAATTTGCCTTTCAGATGTGTTCCTTCATTGTTTGTTGCCCAATTATCCTTTCAAAGGTTTCCTTCACTATTGGTCATCAAATTCTCCCTATGAGTAATTATCTTTGTTGGTGGTTGACTCGAATTGTCCTTTATCATTTTGCTTCACCATTGGTTGACTCCTTCCACCTAGGTCGTATTCCCCTTATTTAGTTGATATGTCTATCATTTGGTCAACCCAACCTTTAGGGAAGTCAACTAATCTATCATTTGTTCAACCTAGCCATTTGGGTAGTCGATTGGTCTATTGGATAGTCGATTTGAATATTGGATTGGTTGGTTGAGTTATTTCTAGATAGTGAGAGCTAAAGAAATGCAAATATCATTATTGGTGGACATAATAGTGTTTTTGTTTGATGAGGTGTAAATTCAGGTAGCTACACCGTGGCATTGAACGGATATTCCATCTTACAAGTTTTCCATTCTAGATTATATTTGTAGTGTAGGTGTAGGTGTTTACGTGTTAGTGGAATGGATAGCCTATAAGCCTTATGTTTACAGATCAGATGGTAATAGAGCACTAGTTTGATTGCACCAAGTGAGATCTGTATAGTAAGTACCTGCAGTGATTACAAAAGAAGTAGACAAGAGTTGTTTCCAGGGCTAGAGAGAAGTAGAGCATGAAGAATGGCAGGGGAACATCATGAAGAAAATGAGGAAGAATATCCCAAGGTCAGGTTGGATCAATTTGAGCATATTTTATCCAAATTTGCATCGATGGTGTCACAACTATTGGCAGTGAAGTGCAAGGAAACATCATCGATAGAGGCTTGTCATGAAGGCCCCAAGAAGAAATAAAATAAACCAAATACATAGCTTAAGACTGAGCCAAAGATGGGTGAATGAAACTATAGTGATACATAGGTACCTTTCCGTGTGGATTCCAAGGTGGACATCAAGTCATATGTCGGGGAAGTGGATGTGATCAGGTTGAACCAATGGCTACAACAGATGGAATTCTACTACAACGTGCATGAACTAATTGGAAAAAAAATATTTATTTTGCTAGACTAAAGCTTGAAATCCATGCTTTGGCATGGTGGGAGAGTGTGTTGAACAACTGAGATGGGGGGGGGGGTGAATTAGTTGTACCTGTGCTTAAACAATTATGCTTATTTTAAACTCTTTACACAACATTTGATGACAGTCACAATAATGCAGGGAAGTAAGAAATAGAACATTCAACATCAGTCACACATATGAGATACACAGAGACAGATATTTACCGAGGAAACCCATACAAGGTAAAAAGCGCTTCTTCTTTATATGATAAGTAATCTTTACATTCTTTACATTATCATACATATGAGAACCAACTCATAATGAGGCTACAACCTCTGTTTTTCAAGCTGCTACTTGCTGAGAGCACCAACTCTCTGGATTCTCTAGCACCAACTAGAAGGAAGCACCAACTCCCTGGTTTCTCTAGCACCCACTAGAAGGAAGCACCAACTCCCTGGTTTCTAGCACCCACTAGAAGGAAGCACCAACTCCCTAAGTGTTCCAGCACCAACTGGATGGAAGCACCAACTTCCAATCACACAGGCACCAACCTGTATAACAGAGAACAACAGTTCTCCCTTGCACCACCCTGCCACCCGTGTTTCTCTGGCTGCAACCAGATGGAAGCTACAACTCCCTGTGTTCAAGCACCAACTTGAACCTCTGAGGACAACAGTCCTCCCTAGAACCTCCCTACCACCCTGAAATATAAATCTTTGCTACTAAAACTTATAACAATGATATAATGTTCATCAATGGCTTTCCAGTCTCATCATTGTTCTGCTACACTGCCCTACTCTATCTACCTCACTGTCTTCATTCACACATCCTTGTGCTTTATGTTCTCCTTTTATGCTCTGTGGGCCATGTCCATTCAATGCACCATTCCTCTTCTTTGCATTTTAGTTGTTGCACGCTGCCTCATTCTACACTCCTGAATCATTATCAACAGCCCCTCCATCTCTTATTTTTTCTGCATACTTATAGTCTCTGTGCACCTTGTACATCCTATCTCGCCATGCTTCTACATTTTTTCTCCATCTCCAGTGCTCTGCCTCATCATCATGCCAACTCTTCAGCTTCTCTGGCAGTTCAATGCATGCGTCCATCATCACTGGGTGTTATTTCGAGATTCCTTCGCCTCTCCAGCAGTCGAGACTCTTTTTCTTCTCTGTTACATTTGAGCTCAACCTATCTGTTGCATTTATAGGCTTCAATGCTCTTCCATATGTCAATCACCTCTATGACCAATCTTCATCCCACTGGCAGATTCCTTGAAACTCTTCAGCTCCTCTGGCAATCACACTCAAGTCTCTTCGAGTCCTCTGGCAGAAACCATCAGTCGTTTCTAGCAGTTACACTCTGAATTGCAACAGTAGCCCTCCAATCATACTTAAATTCACCTGCACCATTGGATTGGATCCGTAGAATCTTGTGTTTATTTCGCATTTCGGCATTTCAGAATTTCGGCATTCTTGTGGTGAAGAGTCTCGATTCTCCATGTCCCAAACTCTGAAATGGAGCTTGTCTCTTCGAGTTCTTCTCTACATCTCTTTGACGATGTGACCTCCGACGGTGACCAAGGCTTAACCAAAAAAGGTGTTTTCACATTTTGCATTTCGACATTTCGCATTTCGGAATTTCAGGACTCCTTTGATGAAGAGTCTCAACTCTTGACTCTTCCAACTCCCGGTATCTTAACCTCCGAAATGGAGTCAGATCAATGGTCCACACTCTTGATGATTCGATGGTCCAGATCTCTTCGTGATTTCGCATATCCCGATTTCGACATTCTTGATGTGAGAGTTCTTGACAACTCCAAGTCCCGGTATCCAAAACTCCGAAATGGAGTCGGATCAACGGCATTTCGAAAATTCGCGTTTCGTCGTTTTGGGACTCCTGAGGTGAAGAGTCTTAGTGTTTAACTCCTCCAACTCCCAGTATCCGAAGTTATGAAATGGAGTCAGATCAAAGATCCGGTATTTCATTGTTTCGCATTTCGACGATTCGGCATTTCGGCACTTCTGTGGTGAAGTGTTTCAACACTTCAACTCCTGGTATCCGAGACTTATAAATGGAGTTATTTCCCAGTCTGCAAAGCTCTTTGTTGATGTGCCTATTTTGGGATTTTGGAATTTCGCGTTTCGGCATTTCGGCACTCCTATGATGAAGTGTTTCGACACTTCAACTCCTGGTATCTGGGACCCCGAAATGGAGTTATTTCCCGGTCTACGACATTCTTTGTTGGTGTGCCTATTTCAGGATTTTGGCGTTTTGCATTTTGAGATTCTAGGACTCCTGTAATAAGAGTTCTTGACATCCCCAACTCCCGGTATCCAAAACCGTCTCCTACTTTCGGGATTTCGACGTTTCTCATTTTGCGATTCCGGGACTCCTGTGGTGAGGTGTTTTGACACTTCAACTCCCGGTATCTGGAACTGTCTCCTTCTTTCGGGATTTCGGCGTTTCACATTTCGCGATTCTGGGACTTTTCGTGAGTGTCCTTGACACCTCCACCACCCGGTATCCGAAACTCCAAAATGGAGTCAGATCAATTTATCCCTGATCTTCCTTACCTACCTAAAAACCATCAAATGATCAAGCACACTCTTTCACTCTGCATGCACCTCTGCACTTATCCTCCTAAGCTTACGTTGTCCCTATTTTTCCATCGCTGCATACTCTGAACTTGCCATCAATGACAAGCACACCTGCCTAAAAACATGCCAACAATCTCCCCCTTTGGCATTGATGGCAACCCTGAATGACTGCGCTCATCTGTTTGGACCTCCAACTGAAGCATCTAGTCCGGACCACTCCATTTCTCCCCCTTTGAAATCAATGTCAAAGAAAACATGCTCCCCCTAAGTTGTTGCAGTATTTTTAGGAGGTATCACATATTCAATCAATACAAAGCTCCCCCTTATAGGATGGACTCTCTTAGGTGTGAGATGGGATGACACCTAGCTTATGTCGGAGATATTCAAATGGTGTCTTGGCTAGGGGTTTGGTAAAGATGTCTGCAATTTGTTCTGTGGTTGTAATGTAATGGACCTGAACAACCTGATTGGTGACCTGCTCTCTCAGAAAATGGTATTTTATGGGAATATGCTTGGTCTTGGAGTGGAATACAAGATTCTTAGACACACTGATGGCACTAGTTTTATCACAATGAATTGGGATCGGTGCAGCGTATTTTACCTCCAAGTCTGCAAGTGTCTAAATCATCCATAATACCTGAGTGCAACAAGTAGCAGAAACAATGTACTCTACCTCTGTAGTTGATAAATAAATGGAACCTTTCTTTTTACTAAGCCATGCTACTAATGAGTCACCCAGGAATAATGCTCCTCCACTGGTGCTTTTTCTCTCATCAACACAGTTTGCCCAATCTGCATCAGAATAGGCAGTTAACTGAAAATTCTGATTTCTGGGATACCACAGACCATAATTCATTGTTTCTTTTAAATACCTGAATATCCTTTTGACAGCTTGCAAATGAATTTGTTTAGGTGCAGACTGATATCTTCCTACCATTCCAACAGCATGCATTATGTCTGGGCGAGATGTTGTGATGTACAGCAGGTTGCCTATCATTAACCTATATGAACTTTGATCAACATCAGGTGAGTCGTCATCCTTGCTTAATTTTCATCCAGTAACCATAGGTGTACCCACAGGTTTAGAATCTTCCATTTGAAACCTTTTCAACATTTCTCTTAGATATTTTTCTTGAGAAATGAACATCCTTTCAGACCTCTGTGTAATTTGCAGACCAAGAAAAAATGACAGTTCACCTATCATAGACATTTCAAACTCAGACTCCATGGCAGAAGCAAACCATTGTACCAATTGATCCTTATTACATCCGAAGATGATGTCATCCACATAGACCAACACAATAAGCAAATCATTACCCTTTGTTTTGATATATAGATTGTTGTCTATTGTTCCTCTCTTGAACCCTTTGTCTTTGAGATACGTATCTAATCTATGATACTAGGCACGAGGGGCATGTTTTAACCCATATAAATCTTTCTTCATATTGCATACTAAGTCAGGGTTATCAGACAGTTTGAAACCTTCTGGTTGTTCCATATAGACTTCTTCATTTAAATCTCCATTTAGAAAAGCCGACTTGACATCCATTTGATATACTTTAAACCTTTTATGACAAGGATAGGCAAGAAATATTATGATAGCTTCTAATCTTGCTACAGGCGCAAAAGTTTCATCAAAATTAATCCTTCTATTTGAGCATAGCCTTTACAGACCAATCTTGCTTTGTTCCTGACAACTTGTCCCTGCTCATTCAACTTATTCTTAAAGATCCATTTGGAACCAATGATATTTTTACCTTTAGGTCTATGAACCATCTCCCATGTATTGTTTTTCTCAATATGATCAAGTTCATCATTCATTGCTTTAACCTAATGGTCATCTTTGCTAGCTTCATTAAAATTCTTGGGTTCCAGCATGGATATGAAAGCTATATGTGATTGCTCGGTATTTTTGACTAACTTTCTCCTGGTTTGTACACCTTTGTCTTTTTCACCAATTATCTAACTTGCAGGATGATTCTTTTGAGTGATTCTGGAGGAGGAATTTGAAGAAGCCTGTTGATTTGAGTTTGTCTGAGTTTTTGTGTCTTCATCTGATTCAGAATCTTCATTTTCTTATTCTTGGACCTGTTCATATTCATCTTTAGCTGTGTCCTCTGTAGAAGACTCATTATTGTACGCCTCTCTTGCTGGGATTCCTTCATCAAATTTTACGTCAATACGGTCAACCATTTTATGCAGCCTCTTATTATAGCATCTGTATCCTTTACTGTTTGTAGCATATCCTAAGAAGATACCTTCATCAGCCCTATCATCATATTTGTCAAGGTTCTAATCATTATTCTTTATGTAACATTTACTCCCAAAGACTTTGAAGTGTTTGATTGAAGCAGGTCTCCCATACCACAATTCATAAGGTGTCTTGTCAGTTTGTGGTCTGAGGTGGGCTTTGTTAAGAACATGGACTGCTGTGTGTATTTTCTCTACCCAGTAGATTAGACCAATGTTCTTCTCATTCATCATTGACCTGGCCATTTGTTGCACTGTTCTGTTTTTCCTCTCAACTACTCCATTTTGTTGTGGAGTTCTTGGGATTGTGTATTCTCTCTTGATCCCATTCTTATCACAGAATTCCTTGAAATCACTTGACATAAATTCTCCTCCTCTATCTGATCTTACTGCTTTTAACCTCTTGCCTGTTTGATTCTCATTTAAAGCCTTAAATATTTTAAACTTCTCAAATGCTTCAGCTTTTTCCTTGAGAAAGGCAACCCAAGTAAGTCTAGAGTAATCATCAATAATCAGCATGAAGTAGTTTTCTCTCCCTGTGCCTTCTTGTCTTGATGGTCCACATAAATCCATATGAACTAGTTGGAGTGGTTTCTCTGTTGAAGTAAAGCTCTTGGACTTAAACGGTGTCTTGGTTAGCTTTCCTACTTGGCAGGGTTTACACATCGAATCTTGGGGCTTTGATATTCTTGGAAGATCTTTTACTGCCTCAAGATTTTTTAGCTTGATTAAGTGGTCAATGTTTAAATTTCCAAGTCTCCTATGCCATAACCATATTTCATCATGTTTGCTTAGATGACAGTCTTCTCTATTTTCTTTCAGCACATATACGTTATTTTCTGTCCTTATGCCTTTGGCCACCACTTGTCCTGAGTTTACAGACTTTATTTTGCAGTCCTTGGATGTGAAAACCACTTCACATCCTCTGTCACACATCTGACTTACACTGAGCAGATTATGTTTCAGCCCATCTACAAGTAGAACATCTTGGGCTTTTCCTTTTCCATTACTTAAACTCACCATCCCTTTACCCTTTATTTTACCTGGAGCATCATTTCCAAAGGTTACGTTTCCTGATTT
>ML794696.1:497729-515015 GCA_009831015.1 Picea engelmannii
TGTTGAACAACTAAGAGGGGGGGGGGGTGAATCAGTTGTACCTGTGCTTAAACAATTATGCTTATTTTAAACTCTTTACACAACATTTGATGACAGTCACAATAATGCATAGAAGTAAGCAATAGAACATTCAGCATCAGTCACACATATGAGATACACAGAGACAGATATTTCCTGAGGAAACCCATACAGGGTAAAAACCTCTTCTTCTTTATATGATAAGTAATCTTTACATTCTTTACATTATCATACATGTGAGCACCAACTCATAATGAGGCTACAACCTCTGTTTTGCAAGCTTCTACTTGCTGAGAGCACCAACTCTTTGAATTCTCTATCACCAACTAGAAGGAAGCACCAACTCCCTGGTTTCTCTAGCACCCACTAGAAGGAAGCACCAACTCCTTGGTTTCTCTAGCACCAACTCCCTAAGTGTTCCAGCACCAACTGGATGGAAGCACCAACTTCCAGTCACACAAGTACCAACCTGTATAACAGAGAACAATAGTTCTCCCTTGCACCACCCTGCCACCCTTGTTTCTCTGGCTGCAACTAGATGGAAGCTACAACTCCCTGTGTTCAAGCACCCACTTGAACCTCTGAGGAAAAAAGTCCTCCCTAGCACCTCCCTACCACCCTGAAATATAAATCTTTGCTACTGAAACTTATTATAGTGATATAATGTTCATCAATGGCTTACCAGTCTCATCATTGTTCTGCTACACTGCCCTGCTTTGTCTGCCTCACTGTCTTCATTCACACATCCTTGCACTTTTTGTTCTCCTTTTATGCTTTGTGGGCCATGTTCATTCAATGCACCATTCCTCTTCTTTGCATTTCAGCTGCTACACTCTGCCTCATTCTAAACTCTTGAATCATTCTCAACAACCCCTCCATCTCTTCTTTTTTCTGCATACTTATAGTCTCTGTGCACCTTGTACATCCTATCTCGCCATGCTTCTGCATTTTCTCTCCATCTCCAGTGCTCTGCCTCATCATCATGCCAGCTCTTCAGCTTCTCTGGCAGTTCAACGCATGCATCCATCATCACTGGGTGTTATTTCAAGATTCCTTCACCTCTCCAGCAGTCGAGACTCTTTGTCTTCTCTGTTACAGTCGATCTCAACCTCTCTGTTGCAGTTACAAGCTTCAACTCTCTTCCATCTGTCAATCGCCTCTATGACCAGTCTTCATCCCACTGGCAGATTCCTTGAAACTCTTTAGCTCCTCTGGCAAGCACACTCAAGTCTTTTCGAGTCCTCTGGCATAAACCAGCATTCGTTTCTAGTAGTTACACTCTGAAGTGCAACAGTGGCCCTCCGATCATACTTAAATTCACCTGCACCGTTGGATTGGATCCGTAGAATCTTGCGTTTATTTCGCATTTCGACATTTTGGAATTTCGACATTCTTGTGGTGAAGAGTCTCGATTCTCCATGTCCCAAACTCTAAAATGGAGCTTGTCTCTTTGAGTTATTCTCTACAGCTCTTCGACGATGTGACCTCTGGCGGTGACCAAGGCTTACACCAAAAAGGTGTTTTCACATTTCGCATTTTGAAATTTTGGGACTCCTTTGATGAAGAGTCTCAACTCTTGACTCTTCCAACTCTCGGTATCCAAACCTTCAAAATGGAGTCGGATCAATGGTCCACACTCTTAATGATTCGACGGTCAAGATCTCTTCATGATTTCACATATAGCAATTTCAGCATTCTTGATGTGAGATTTCTTGACAACTCCAAGTCCCAGTATCCGAAACTCCGAAATGGAGTCGGATCAACAGCATTTTGGCAATTCGCGTTTCGTTGTTTCGGGACTCCTGTGGTGAAGAGTCTCGGCACTTAACTCCTCCAACTCTCGGTATCCGAAGTTCTGAAATGGAGTCGGATCAAAGATCTGGTATTTCGTTGTTTCGCATTTCGAAAATTCGGCATTTTGGCACTTCTGTGGTGAAGTGTTTCGACACTTCAACTCCCGATATCCGGGACTCTGAAATGGAGTTATTTCCCGGTCTGCGAAGCTCTTTGTTGATGTGCCTATTTCGGGATTTTGACATTTCATTTTTTTGCGATTTAGCATTTCGACACTCCTGTGATGAAGTGTTTTGACACTTCAACTCCCGGTATCCGGGACCCCGAAATGGAGTTATTTCCCGATCTGCGACATTCTTTGTTGGTGTGCCTATTTCGGAATTTCGGAGTTTCGCATTTCACGATTATGGGACTCCTGTAGTAAGAGTTCTTGACATCCCCAACTCCCGGTATCCAAAATCCTGGTATCAAAAACTGTCTTCTGCTTTCGGGATTTCGTCATTTCACATTTCATGATTCTGGGACTCCTGTGGTGAGGTGTTTTGACACTTCAACTCCCGGTATCCGGAACTGTCTCCTGCTTTCGGGATTTCGGCGTTTCGCATTTCGCGATTCCGAGACTTGTCGTGAGTGTCCTTGACACCTCCACCTCCCGGTATTTGAAACTCCGAAATGGAGTCGGATCAATTTATCCCTGATCTTCCTTGCCTACCTGAAAACCATCAAATGATCAAGAAAACTCTTTCACTCTGCTTTCACCTCTACACTTATCCTCCTGAGCTTACGTTGTCCCTGTTTTTCCATCGCTGCATACTTTGAACTTGCCATCAATGACAAGCACACCTTCCTGAAAACATGCCAACAAAGTGATGCAATAGGTAGAGCATTTGAAAATGAGTCAGTGGTGATTGATTGGGAGGTTTTCAAGGACATGATCAAAGCCCAATTTTACCCAATAGGATATGAGGAACACCAAAAAATAGTATGGCATTAATTCATGCAAAGACAGGGATAATCAGTGCAAGAGTTCACCACTGAGTTTAGGAAGATAGAAATTCAAATGGGAGTCTCTGTCAAAAGTTCAAACATGTTAATAAAGTATTTGGGGGAATTTCTACCTTAGATTCGATGACAATTGATGTTATTTAGACCAAATACTATTGATGAGGCTAGTGTTCAAGCACAATACCTTGAGGGAGACAAGAGGAAGCAATAAACAAGTACACACAAGCAAGTAGAACCATAGGAGCAACAAAAAAACAAGAAGAGCTGGAATGAGAAGAATATTGCGGAAACAAATCAAGAAAAAACACCTTCCACCCAACAATGTAAAGGATATGATTGAAAGGGACACACCAAGGAGAACTATTGAAATTTTCACCCTGAGAAGCACCCCAAATATTTCCAAAAGAAGAAAAATAAAGCATTGGTATCAATGGATGTTGAGGAACGAGTGGAAAACACCTCGAACATGAAAGGGAAGATCAACTGCGCCAATATTTAGAAAGAGGTGGCATTAGTTGGTTGCAGTCACAAGGAGGAGAAGGATATGACCGAGCTCTTCTGCATTAAAATCCATGCGAGGCAAAACAAGGCAGATTGTTTGTTTGATCTCGATTCACAATCCAACTTACTCTCTGTGCAATTGGTTGAGAAGCTTGGGCTATAGATACAATATCATATACATCCATACCCCCTAGGTTGGCTAAGGCAAGATGTGGAATTGAAAGTGAGAAAGTAGTGTAAATTTAAGTTTTCCATCAATCAAAACTTTGTTGATGAAGCAGTTGCAGATGTGGTCCCTCTGGACATATGTCAAGTCATCTTGGGAAGTCCATACTTGTAAGTGACGGATACCATTTTCAAAAGGAGAGTGAACCAATATAGGCTAGTCAAATATGGAAAATCATATGTCATAAATGCGCACAAGGAAAAAGCTAAGCTATCTCTGATCAATGCTCATCAGACTAGAAGAATCATGGACAATAAAAGGAAGTTTGTCTTGTTTTTATTAAGAGAAGGAAAGCGGTAAGAAGAAGGTAAAAAGTTGGAGATGAAGGCATCCTTAGAAGGATGTAGTGGAAAGTAGTGCCAACAACTACAAAAAATGATTGAAGCCTACAGGGAAGTGTTTCAAGAGCCTTAGGGACTACCACCCAAGAGAGAGGTTGAATGCAAGATTCAGTTGTTGATGGAGTCACCACTGCCTAACATTGGGTTGTATAGGCAGTCTATCATTGAAGCATATGAATTAAAGAAGCAACTATAGTAGTTGTTGGAGAAAGGATTCATCATACCCAGTACATCGCCATGTGGCTCTCTCATCATCATGGTGCCAAAGAAAGATGAAATATGGAGAATGTGCATTAACTATCGTGCCATGAATAATATCACCTTCAAGAAAATATATCCTTTTTCAAGGATTGATGACTTGTTGGATCAACTACAGCAAGCCAAATTATTCATTACGTTGTACCTCAAATCAAGTTACCACCAAGTGAGGATCAAAGAAGAAGACATGTGGAAGACAAGGTTTGTACATGTGGTTAGTAATGACTTTTGGATTATGCATTTCACCTGCAACATTTATGAGACTAATTAATGATGTGACACTCCCCTTCATTGTGTTGATATTATGGTAGCTGTGGAAGGTATTAATCTCTACATGTAACCTCTGACAAGACTAGAATGTTCCGAGAAGCAAGAGAAACCTTAAACAAAAGTGTAAAACCCTAGAAGAATGTTGGCTCAATAAAAGAATTAATATTTAAGTGTTAACCTATAAAAGAAGAAGTCATCCTAGATAGATGACAAAGAGCACTATAAATAAGAGAGCGTTAAAGCTCATTTGTCATTCACACTCTCACAACTGCAAAAAGACTAGTAGTGCGCAAGTTTGGAGAGGGAGTGCAGTTGCAGCTACTGCAACTGGGATTTTTGTCTTTGGTTATGGTTTGGACTTTCTGATTTCGTTATGGTTTGGTCTTTCTCTTTGGTATGCTAGCCTTGGAGAGAAATAAGACACCTTGGTTGGCTATTGGTTTTAATATTGGCTTCCATAATTATTGTGTCTGTCAAGGTTAAAGGTGCTCGGGGGTGGCTGCGTGCCTATGGTTGGGTGACAATATTACTATATTGTCTATGGAAAAATGAGCACATATCTTTTATTCTAACAAGTTATGGGCCCACACTATCTTCAGATAGTCTAACCAATGGAAGATATATTGGGAAGCTATTTTTTAAGCTCGTTGTGGCACCAGTTACGGTTGCAACTAGGTTTTCTGATTATGCAGCTGCAACAAACCCTAACCATTATGTTTGGGCACTTATGATGAAACGTTTGACCTAATTCCTTGACATCCTAGTGCTCCCTAGCCTAGCACACCTCTTGGTACTCTTAGCTAACAAAAACTTCAGGTTTGAATTTTTGGTTAAATTCAAATTCAAAGTTTGGTTGGTCAAAGTCAAAGTTTGACTGGTCAAAGTCAAATTCAAAGGTTGACTTCTTGTCAAATTGATTTTGTGGTCAAATTTGAAATTTTAGAGTTTCTAGCGTGTTCTAATCATTGAATCTTGTGATTGAGTTTTTGATCTCTTCTTGTAAAGATGGTATCTAGTTTCAGATTGGAAGACAAGTTGGACGATGCTACAAGGTTTCAGAGGTATGCACTTATATATGCTATCTAAGTTATATCATCTAGAAAAACATGAGTGTGCTTGTAGGGAAAGTACTAGAGATCTTGTACAAGCTCTAATATTGGATTCAATGCATTCAGAAGAACAAGTGCACCCTCCATAGCAAGTGAGGCTTCAGGTTCCAGGTTTGATTAAATTGTTAAAATTTATATATATGAAGGGTGATAGTTGCTACATTAAAAATTGTGAAAGCAATATTTGAAATATTTTATTATTGCTAGGTGCAATGAATACTTGACTATGAATACTATTGATATAGATGCTTATTATACTTGTTCGCAAGTTGCTACATTACAAATTATGAAAGTAATCTTTGAAAGATTATATTATTGCTAGGTGCAATGAATACTTGACTATGAATACTATTGATATAGATGCTTACTATACTTGTTCACAGGATGAAATAACATCTCCTCTAGATAGATATTTCTTGTTTTCTCTTGTTTTTCGTGTTTCGGGAAGGTACCCTTGTGAAATATGTTTGATGAACAATCCTTGTGGAAGCTGTCATAGAAGAATTTTATAAGGATGACACAACTATCATGTGGGAAACAATCAAAACATATAGAAACAAACTTAAAGAGACTCAAAGGATTCAGACTCGAAGGATGTCAGGAATAAAAAAGAAACCAAAACAAGCTTGTGGCACTTTGCATAAAGCAAAGAGAGATGCAACAGATGGAAGCATGGACTCTTTCAGATGGAGGGAGTTGATCACAAAATTCCAAAAGAAGAGCATGCATATTTCTCATTCAGACATGAAGATGGGATTAGGAGGTATCTAATCCCCAACAATATGATCTATTGAAGAAGAATCCATAAATACTATGAAGTATTTATCCATGTTCTTCATTGTAAGTAGAAGCCATGATAAGCAACACATGTTCAGTTTGACTCTAGAAGAAGTCTTCTTCGAAAAGAAGCCTTGAATATCCTTGGTTGTCCATCTACACTTATGTTCCTATGGTGGAAGGAAAAAGTTGGAGCCTTTAGGAAAGAAGGGCATGTAATCTATAAAAGATTTCATGGACTCCAACATTGAAGAGAAACATGAGGAAGAACATGAAGATTCCAAGAAAGAAAGAAAAGTCAGAACAACCAATTGAACCAATTTTGAACCTGTTATCACACTAAGTTGCCTTGGGTTTTTAGCCTTTAGTTTTATCTTTTCTTAAGCCTTAGATTTTAATTTTTTAATTTGACCCTTTTAAAAGTGTGTTTGTGAGGGCCCCCTTGATAAATAAAGTATTGAGTCATGACTTGTGTTTTAATCCTCGTTCAAATTTGGACCTAGAACCGTTTTGTTCATGATTTATCTTTGATCCCCTCATGACTTGTCAATAGGACCGTTTTGTTCATGACTTAATCCCCCTCATGACTTGTCACTAGGATCGATTCACTCCATGAATAGTTTGATTTGACAGGCCATTTTCCTCACTCATGCCCTCATAGCCCTGCCTTGTTATCCTTTGCTTACCTATCCAATCATTTTTTGAAATGAAGTGCTACCCACTTATCAGGATTTTCCATAGTGCCTTTCCCATTCATCATATTCCACCATGATTTATGATTACAACACTGATGTCATCTTCCTTGTTTTCAGTGCCAGGAGTTGGTTAAAATATGCTTTCGAGATCTCATATTTACGAGCTCTAATAACAGTTTGTAATTTTTTTTAAACTCAAGATTGTTTTGCTATGCAAACTCCCAGTTCTGACCAGTCAACAACAGTGCTATCACATCCGATGTTGAGGTAGATTCGTAGGTCGAGATGTTCGTTACTTCTTCCTGAAATCTTGCAGAGGTTTTCAAACCGATTTTATTCCACATGTATTCTGTGTTTTCCTCCTCTGCACATAAATTTCAAGGAGAAATAACGCTCAAAATTTTGGTTATCGGGCCTGCATAGATGAAGGAGATTTTTCCTCACACCATCCTATCATTTCCTTCCCTCCTTTCAAACCTGTAATTCTCATTACCTTCATATCAAATTTTGATACATCCACCCACCATTGCTACTAAGCTCACAACATCCAAGCAAGTCCTATCTTCTGCATGCGCAGTGTGCAACTTAGAGGCGCTACTCAACAACACTTTTCTCCCCTGCCTTATCTGACATTTAAATCGGGTTGTTTCTACTCAGTTTCAAAGGCCAATTACAGGGTATCCTCTCATTTTCCAAGTTTTCATACCTGCCTACATCCAAGAGTGGGTTTTCCACAGCTAGTTTAGCTAGTTAGTAACCAGTCTATTTTAAGGGAAGTTTTGTTCACTTGAGCCTTGACTTTAGGTCCTCTTGGTTATCACTACTCCATAGCCATAAGAAGCTCTTATCCTAAACTATGGAGACTCCTCAGATGAAGAAGTCACACAAGGGAGGTAAGGTGGTCAGAATCGAACCTATGGATATGCATATTTTTTAAACAGAGCCCATGGCCAGAGAATTTTTTCAAAGGGTGGGATGCCTCTCTTTCTTCCAAAATATGCAAAGAGGTCATCCTGAGGTGATAAGGCAGTTTTCCTTACATTTTGATGGCCTGAAAACCAAGGTAGGGGATCTAGAATTTAAGGTGACTGAGGCCTCTATTTCAGATGCTACAGGAATCCCTATCATAGGTGAGAAATGGTTTAAAGCCATGGCTTTGAATGAAGCCTATGCGAAATATTTCCTTAAGCCTGAACATCAAGTTGGTAATTTGTCTAAAGGTGTGCCAAGGAATCATCTAATTGAGAATTTTGACAAGATATTGAGGATCATTCAGAGATACTTTACATGCGAAGGGAGGTTCAACACATTATACCAGTACCATATAAGGCTTCTGCTACATTTTACTGGTAAAATTGAAATGAATATTCCCTATTATTTGCTAAGGAGCATACGCAATATGTCAGACAGGATTCAATCAATGTCTAAGGATGTGGATACCAGCATTTTTCACTCTGGATTGATTAGAATGCTAGTTTCTGAAGAACTGGGTAAGAAATATATCTCATGGGAACATTTTGTTATTGCTTCTCACTTCAAGTTGGATATAGCAGCTACTCCTCAGTCGCAAAAAGCAATCCCTTTACCATAGACCAGTGTTGCTAAAGCAGGTACTAGAAAGAAGAGAAAGGGCAGAGTTCATGTTCAAGATCCAGAGGTCATCAAGGAGGTCACGGGAACTGAGGAGTAAGCTTGGCATTCTCCACAGAGATATTTTTCACCCCCTCCTCCACCAGAGTTAGAATAAGCCCCTTCTTCTACTAAACCTACAGAAAAGAAAGGGAAGAAGATACACTTCTCCTCATCTCCTTCAACAGCCAGCATCAAGGTTAGAAATCCCTTCACAAGAGCATCAACTTCTAAAGAGGTTGTTGAAGAACAACCCCTACCTAAAGTCTCTATCCAACAGAAGAAGAAAGATAAGGGCCAAGGCATTGGAAAGAAGCCTGTGGAGAAGAAAGAAGAAACCCATTTACAGAAGAAGAAAGACAAAGGAAAAGGCATCAAGAAGCCTGATGAGATAGGCAAGGTATTTCCTATGCAACAGGAAGAGGGAACCATGAAAAATCTTGTTGAGACTGTTCACGTCACTACTCCACCTAATAGCCAGACATTCAAAAGATTAATCAGGGAACTTAGGGATGCTAAGAAGGAGGTGGCTTAGTTGAAAGCAGAAGTCATGTATGACAAGGTTAAGATGAAATAACTCATGGATGGCTACAGCCACACTCTTGACCTAGCAAGGTTTGCAGCAAGAAAGGCTCAGCCTCTCCATAGGCATCTCAAAAACCTTTATAGGCAGAACAAAGGCTTTCAGTCTTAGAACAGAAACCTCAAAGCAAAGTTGAAGTATTTTCAATATGAAGTGGCTCAAAGGAACTTGCAGGTATTGGTTGAAGTTGCTATTGAAAAGGAGACACCAGCAGCCAAGGAGAGCATAGCTCCATTGAAGAAGCATGTCACTACTAAAAGGAAGAAGCTCGTTGGGCCAAAGGAGGATCCTCCTTCTCCAAGAAATATTGTCAGGTTAATGAAGTAGCTGATGAAAGGTGAGCTTCATTTTTTAAGATGGTCCCTTTTTGAGAGGATAAACTATTGATAAAACACTACCTCTTCCACCTATATAGGCTTCTAGTGATTACTGTTCAGAGTTTTGGGTTTTTACAAAGAATTAATTCCTTCCGCAGTAATAGTGCAGACATTCCATAGCGCTATGGCACTACAGAATAGTCTATTTTTTATGTTCCATCGGTTTGCTACCTACAATGTTGTTGAATCACCTAAAGATAATGGTGTTGCTACTACCCGAGGTTGTTACCCATTCTTCACATGTCCAAGTGAAGGTGTTGCATATTTTGATGGCGCTACCTAAATTTTGACAGAACACACAGGCAGGTGGTACTGAATTTTTGGCAGAGACGAAGTTTGCACAGAGACACACCAGAGTGGCGCTACCGAAATTCGCTACCTAAATTTTCATAGAGACTGAAGTCTGCACAGAGGATACAAAGATTTGGCACTACCTATTTTTCTACTTGTCTAGTTTTTAGGTTGCGCTACAGAGTCTCATGAAATTTGGTAAAGGCACTACAAAGTGTGCTACTCAAAGTTCTACCCAAAGACGCTACCAATAGATACCAGGAATCCAAGAGGGTCGAGCTAACATCTTTTTAGATAGTTGATGATGAAGAGAATTGCAAAAACAGCAGTTGGCAGCATGATGATAGCCACATGCTCCTGAACGACACATGGAAAATAAGGATTTGTGCACCAAAGGGGGATCAGTTAGTTCAAATATTGGTTGGATTAGTCACCAACACTTTCCCATTTTATAGCATAGGTTGTTAGTCAAGTTGTTAGATGGAATAAATTCTTAGAGATTTTCATGGGAAGGAAGCCAGCTCGTACCTCCAGTTCTTGCCTCCCTTTTTGTTATAAATAGATAGATGAAATGCTTCAGTAGGTTCGAATGGTTGAGCAAGGCTCCCTTATACTGTCATATTTTGATAAAGTTACTGTGAACTGGTTATGTACTTGATTTGAGACATATTGGTTAATAGAAATCAGCTTCTCTTTCCAGCTTATTTGCTTCCGATGCTAAAGTGTTCATGCTTTGAATGATTCACATGAATGGTTGTGGTAATATTATGATGTATGTTTGATTATTATATTATCATGATGTTTCTTTAGTGTCCTTAAGTTCTGAACTCAAGAATATCTTGCGTTAAGACTCTTTCTTCCTTAGGTTGTCTGCAGACCTGATGTTTACAACAACCTCTACATTCCTCTCACTGAAGTCTTCCCTATGTTCATATTTATTCTCACTTACTGATTGAATTTAGCCAAGACCTTGATTGCTCATGCATGCTAGCCCTGATTTCTAATTTGGAACAGTATCATTTTGAGTCTTATCCATTTGACCCCTCAAAACTCTTTTACATTCACATATAACCTGATGGGTACTGGGCTTGCCTTCCATGCAATCTGAAGGTGATTCCTAGTGCTAACAGAACCCACTAGAAGCATTCAAGCAAAAGGAATGGAAGCAAGTTGTGATGAAGAACAATGTGTGTGAGAAATTGTGAAAAATGCTTAAGCATTGATATATACAAGGTGAGACTTAAGGCTAGAGGTTTCTCCCAAAAGGAGGGAGAAGAATATGATGACAACTTGTTCCAATAACCAAACATACCTCCACCTGAGCCATTATATCTCCAGCAGTATCCATGGGTTGGAGTTTACATCAGATGAATGTAAAGATTGTTCTTCTCAACAGAGTAATTGAAGAAGAAGCGTATGTAGAGAAACCTCAAGGTTTTGAGGTATACCAGAAAGATACCCTTATATGCATATGGAAGAAGACCTTGTATGGATTCAAGAAAACTTGGTGCAAAGCCTCTCATGTATAACAGAAGTGTGGTGAAAACTTCCTATGACAGAGGAAGTATATTGAAATGGTTCTTCAGAAGTCTGAGATCATGGATGGCAAATCCATGGAAAACTCTCATGATGAAAGATATGAAGAAGTTGAGAGACTCTAATCTAGTAGACTCGTCTCTGTATCAACAATTGATTGGCTCGTTAATGTATTTGGAGAATACTCAACCAGATATTTTCTTTGTGGGACGTTTGAGTTATGATATACAACATGGATTTATTGATTTAGATTGGGCAGGGAGTGAAGATGACAAAAGAAGTGCTACTTGGATATGTTTTAGTTTGAGATTTTCCATGATGTCAAGGGCTAGAAGGAAACATAAGTTTGTTTCACTCAAAACTGCAGAAGCAAAGTATATTGTAGCTTGTGATGCTTGTACGAAAGTAGTGTAGCTCCTAAGCTAGTTTCTAGACCATTTGATCAAGTGTTAGATTCAACTGTGATATATTGTAATAATCAAAGCTATGTGAATATTTCAAAGAACCCGGTGTTACATGACAGGTCAAAGCACATTGAGATCGAGTATTATTTTCTCCATGATAGAATCGAGAGGGGAGAAGTGGTTCTCTAGTATATCTTCACAGATGAGCAGATAGCAGATATTTTGGAAAATCATTTTTCCAAGATGAAAAGTTTGCATACTTAAGGGACAAGTTGGTACTCATGGAGATGACTTCCTTATTGGAAAAGGAAGAGATTACTCCTAGGTTGGGAGGGGTCACTGATATTTTATTGATTTATGGGAAGCCATTTTCCAGTTCATAAAATGGTCCAGGTTGGGAAGTCACCTTCTAATCTGAAAAGTGGCCCAAGATTTATGATGGATAGGCATTTTCCAATTCAGAAAATGGTCCAAATCGGACATTCATTTTCGTAATGAAAATGGTCTGATAAATTTTTGATGTACCATAGACAACAATTCCCCTTGTAGCCAGTGTCGCGGAATGGTCTAGGAAAATAATTCTTCTTGTAAATCACTCTAATTAGTGGTCAAGAAGAATGGTCTGCCTCTCTGGACAATCATTCTTTCAAAGTTCACAGTTGTGAGAAGTTTCGAAGAATGGTCCATTATAGGAGGTTGGTTCAAGACAATCATTTCCATTAGGAAATGGTCCAGACAATCATTCCCTAGGAAAAACTCATTCTCTCCAGGTTGCACTATGATTAGTGCTGGAAGAATGACCCATTTAGGTGAATGGTCCAGGTTCAACAATCGGGGATAGGCGTTCCCTAGGGAAAACTCATTCTCTCCAGGTTGCATTGTGACTAGTGCTGGAGGAATGGCCCAGTTAGATGAATGGTCCAGGCTAAGAAATCAGGGAAAGTTATTCGTCTATGCTTGGGACGAATAGTCTAGATATCCCATGGCTGATGTTTTTACTTTCCGAGGGTAGATGCTCATCCATATCTCACCGATGTGAGTGGAGGAATTTCCCATATGACTTAGTTTGCATCATGATATTTTTTATGTGGGTTGATATCAGATGATATGATTGTTGTGGAGACTGTATGTCTCTGGAAAATATCTATATGCTATTGTGGTGGATGTGATCCACTGATAGTGAATATGTGTCACTTTTTAGTAGTTGTGTGCTACTAGGAGTGGTTGTGTACCACTAGGTAGTAGTTGTGTACTACTATGGATAGACACAATTGTGTTCTATTGGATGGCATTGTTCTGATTGCCATGGAGACTACCACTAGTGTTGGAGATGATTTCCATCTATATGGATAGTCAGTGTGTTTATGGACATGCATCCTTCATGTAGAGGATGGTCCAGGTTGAAATATTTTTGGTAGAGAGACATTCTCCCTCTTGAGAATGGCCCAGGTTGACAGATTGTTGATGTACCATGAACATATATTCTTCTAGGACATATGTCCAGATTAAAAGAATGGTTCGTCTCCCTGAGTTCACAATAGTGAATAGCGTGGAGAGATTGGTATAGGACAGACATTTTCCCTGAGTTCACAGTAGTGGCTAGAGGGAAAATGGTCGAGGACAATCATTCTTCTAGGACATATGTCTGGATTAGAAGAATAGTCCTTGTAGCCCATGGTGTGGCTTCCAACATCTGTTGGAACAATTATTCTTCTAGGACATATGTTCGGATTAGAAGAATGGTTCTTGTATCACTTTATGGAGTGATTGACTTATTCAACATCATGCTCGATTACTCATATGGAGTATGGCTTCAAGAGATGATGCATTTGATGCTATCAGATGATACTGATAGTGATGATGTTTCTCATGAGTTGATCTACATGATCATGAGATATCATGTGTGGCTATGATGATGTTACCAGTTGAATGGTATATTTGTGCTCAAGACCATTGCCTTTAATACCTCCCTAGCTAGGATAGAGTGTTGATATCATGGTAGTTGCGGAAGGTATTAACCTCTACGTGTAACCTCTAGCGAGACTAGAATATTTTGGGAAGCAAGAGAAACCTTAAACAGATGTGTAAAAACCCTAGAAGACATGTTGGCTCAATAAAAGAATTAATATTTAAGTGATAACCTATAAAATAAGAAATCGGCCTGGATAGATGGCAAAGAGAACTATAAATAAGAGTGCACTAGAGCTCATTTGTCATTCACACTCTCACAACTACAAAAAGACTAGTAGTGCACAAGTTTGGAGAGGGAGTGCAACTACAACTACTGCAACTAGGATTTTGGTCTTTGGTTATGATTTGGAATTTCTAATTTGTTTATGGTTTGGACTTTCTGTTTGGTATGCTAGACTTGGAGAGAGATATTCTACCTAGGTTGGCTATTGGTTTTAATATTAGCTTCCAGAATTATTCTATCTATCAAGGTTAAAGGTGCTCAGGGGTGGCTGCGTTCCTATATTTGGGTGACAATATTGCTATATTGTCTATGGAAAAATGAGCACATCTCTTTTATTCTAACACATTGACCCTTTTTTAATAGTATATCTGGATCACATACTAATATTTAGCAATACTTGGCAAGAGCACTTTTCACATGTGATGTCGGTAATAGAGTCTTTGAGGAAGAATTAATTGATTGCCAACTTGCAGAAATGTGAGCTTGGAAAAACTACCTTGATATATCTTGGACACATGATTGGAGGAGGAGAGTTGAGAGTAGATTCAGAGAATATAGAAGCCATCACCCAATTGTCTATTCCCACCAACATAATATAGGTCAATAGTTTTATGGGAGAAACTCAATATATGAGAAAGTTCATTGTAGACTTATCCATAGTAGCGGCATCATTGCATGCCTTGACTACCAAAGGAAAGAGATTTCATTGGGGTAATACACAACAAAGAGCAGTTGAATATTTGAAAAATAAAATCAGCGATGCTCCACTCTTAGCCATGCCAAATTTGCAGCGACCTTTTGAGCTAGAGATGGGTGCTAGTGGGTATGCATTAGGAGTAGTTCTCATGCAAGGAGGAAGGAATGCATGCTACAATTTTGAGTTGTTTCATGGAAAATTACTTGACTACCTACATATGATAAGGATATATTTGTGATTGTACAAACAATGAGTAAGTGGAAGCATTATCTACTAGGAAAAGAGACCATCATACACACAGATCATCAACCCCTTCAATATCTATAGAGTTAGGGGAAAATGCATCAGGTGAAGAATTACATGTGGTTAGGTTTCTTGCAACAATTCCATTTATTGATTAAGTACAAGAAAGGAGCTACAAATAGGCTAGTATACATGCTCTCTCAAACACAACTGAAGAATATTACAGCAGTTGGAATGATAATGTAGCTTGAGCCTTTCACTCATGAACTTCTGAGTGAAGACTACGAGGGAGATGAAGATTTTATAGGAGCCTACAAGAAACTAAAGGAGAGGTCAATCGTTGTGATGGAAGGAAACAAATACCACCTCCAAGATGGGTTGCTATACAAGTTGGAAAAACTATGCATACCCCAGGACATAAGAGTTCAGTTGATGAGAGAAGCACACACTTCTAGAGTTGTTGGGAATTTTGGTGTGACAAAGACAATAGTGAATATGTAGCAATATGTGTATTGGCTGAAGATGCAAGAGAATGTGGAAAATTTTGTTAGAGCTTGTGTTCTTTGTATCACTAGCAAGCCAGGCAACCAAAACTTGGTTTGTACATGCCATTTCCAGTAGTAAGCGGGCCTTGGGAGAGCATCTCCATGGATTTTGTTAGAGGTTTTCCTATGACTCGTAGAGGCTTTGACTACTTGTTCGTCATGGCAGACCACTTCAACAAAATGTGTGTGCTCATTCCATGTAAGAAGATAACCTCTAGATGATAGTTAGATGTCCTATTATTTATCCATGTCTGGGTACATTTCGAATTGCCAACCTACATCATATATGACCAAGATAGCAGGTTATTCAGCAGATTTTAGACATCGCTTTGAGAGAGAATGGATACCAAGTTGAAGTATTGCACTGCATTGTATGCTCAAACTGAAGGACAAACTGAGGTTGTTAACAAGACATTGGTACAATTGTTGAGAGGCTACAATAGCAAATATACAAAGGCTTCGCATGAAAAACTAGTCTACATTCAACACTCCTACAATAGAACACTCCATTCTTCCACCAATAAGTCTCGATTTGAGACTTGTTTTAGTTATTTACCACCTTCACCATTTGATATCATGTATGGACAAAAAAAGGAAGAAACAAAGCTACAAAGAGATGAACATAATTCAAGCACATTCGTGGACAAGATTAGACAGATAAATGAAAGGGTTCAAGAGCATCTCGAGAAGAGCCAACAATTGTGTAAAGTTAGGCATGATCAACATAGGAAGGATCACAGATTCTGTGTTGGAGACAAGGTGTGCATCTATCTCTATAAGAAGTGATTGCAAGGATCAAAAGAGAAACTCAATCCCCGCGGGTATGGGCCATTTGACATCATTGAGTAGATGGATGAAAATTCCTTTAGGATAAAACTTCCTCCTTATATGTAGATCAGTTCGGTGGTGAACGCATAATATTTGAAGTTGTTTGAACCTTCCATGCTAGATAAGGAGTAATAACATTAGGTTCTTCCTACTGTTGAATACCATGCACCTCATGGTTTTGAAGATTTGAAGGAAGACACATTTTTGTAGCATAAGGTGCAAGCAACTCACAGAGGACAACAAGAAATGTGGTAGATTATCTCAAAGGAAAAACTCCAAGGAAAGCAAAGTGATATGAGAGGAACCAGATTGCAAGAAAGTTACCTCATATATCCTTGGCATCTTTTAGGAATCAAATTCCTCCCAATGGGTAGGTGTGATCCGAATCGGATCCGAACAAGAACAATTGGCTATCAACATAGGCTCTAGAATGATAAACACGAGAAATGTCTAAGGCTATGGATGTTGAAGTAGAGCAAATTGTTGGAATGAAGGGTCCCAATCCATCACTAATGATGTCTACCCTTGTATTATGTTAGGGTCCTAACCCGCACATAGGTAGAACAATATATTCGGATGTAATAAAGGTCAATATTTGCAAGATACCAGATATATAAAATATGCAGAACAGAAATGAAATGCTAGAAATGACAGAATAACAGTAAAATATCTAGCATAATCTTCACAATACATAGAAATGATATACGAAATAGCAACAAAAATAGCACTTTGAATCAGATAGAAATGTTCACAGGCCCTTTCGAGGGGGCAACCTCCAGTCGAGCAGTGCTCTGTTACAATAATATCCAAGCTAGGGTTTTCCATACCCTCGACCCTTATTTATACTATTAAGAGAAGCATCTAGAGGAAGATCCTTCTAGAAGCGGAAGCTTCTATTAGGTCTTCTTACATCCGCCTTATTCTATTTTATTGAAAGGTCTTATTAATATTGACCTTTATTACAT
>ML794696.1:519705-529716 GCA_009831015.1 Picea engelmannii
GAAGATCCTTCTAGAAGCGGAAGCTTCTATTAGGTCTTCTTACATCCGCCTTATTCTATTTTATTGAAATGTCTTATTAATATTGACCTTTATTACATCCGAATACATTGATCTACCTATGTGCGGGTTAGGACCTTAACAATATTAATAAGGCCTTTCAATAAAATAGAATAAGGTGGATGTAAGAAGACCTAATAGAAGATTTCGCTTCTAGAAGGATCTTCCTCTAGATGCTTATTTTTAGTATAAATAGGAGTCGAGGGTATGAGAACCCTAGCTTGGATATTATTGTAATAGAGCTCTACTCAACTGGAGGTTTCCCCCTCGAAGAGGCCCATGAACATTGCTTTCAGATTCAAAGTGTTATTTATGTTGTTATTGTTATATCATTTTAGTGTTATTGTGGTGAATGCTCTGGTTATATTGTTGTTATTCTACCATTACTAGCATTTTATTTTTGTTCTGCATACATCTTATATCTGGTATATTACAAGTGGTATCAGAGCACTTTCCTCGGCAGAAAGTCTGGGTTAAATTTTTTTTTCAAGGTAGAGACGTATTCTGGCATCTTTAAGCCACAGAGATCTGTCGTTACGCGCATAAACCCACGGTTGAGGGATTCATACACGCAGGAAATACAAGTGGTACTTAAGCGCACATCTATTGGCCACCCTTGTAACCCATGTTGGTACCCTTTCGAGTGGTAGCGCATCAGACAGCACCTGTGTATAGATTGGCCTAGATTACCTGAAGCCCTCTTTAGATAAATCGATCAGCCGCCTGACTGCTATAGTGTCACTGAGAACAGCACTTGGGAAGATACTCTCTAGTACCTGGGTAGTCGGGTAGTACGACTAAGGGTACGGTCTATCCTTCTTAGTTAGTGCCCTGAGATATTGGGCTGAGTACTATTGTTGGACCCCGCACGTACATCAGAGAGTTATAGCACAGGGAAAACCCTTGTCTATAGAACCCTTGAATACCTAACCCTTGGGGACCGAAACATAAACAAATTAAAACAGACAAGATCTATTGCCATGCAACTGTGTTCGGGTTGCCAAGTAAATACACATTTCTTTCTGGTTAAGCATCTGGGCATTTCCTCTCTGCAGTATTCTTCAGGCCGGAGTATAACTCCGTAAAAATAATTAAAAGTCTGGAAAAAATTTCACCATTATTTGAGACCTATTCCATTGGATTCATCTCTTCACCCTCATCACATTCATCCATATCATTTTTCGGAAAAAAAAATTACCTTGCCCGCCCCTTTTCAGTTTCCCCATCCTCATGGCCCATACTCGTAGCCAAGACTTGGAAGCTCGCTTCAACACCTTGCAATCTGGTCTCATCGAGACCCAACAAGAAGTGAAACAACTCAGTGCCAATGTTGTCAACATCAATACAACCATGCAGTCCTCAATGGGGGAAATCAAACAAGACCTCACCACCCAGCTTGAATCAGTCTTTTCGGCACTCTGCACCAAACTGCATATCCCTACAGATAACCCTTCCTCTTCCTCACCTCCACATATTGAAGGTGACCATTCCTCTCATTCCCATAACTTGCAGAACCATCACTTTCAATGTGACCTATGCCTTCCGCGAGTGGATGTGACCAAATTTGATGGCTCGGACCCCACTGGTTGGGTAACCCAAATGGAACATTACTTCTCTTTATACGGCATTACAGATGACTTGGCCAAACTCTGGTATGGTCTTCTCCATCTAGATCAAGAACGTTGGCAATGGTGGCAATGGAGAAAAACTTCTCGTCAAGGGTATATTGCTTGGACACACTTTGTGGTAGAGATTTATGAACGCTTTGACACTGACACCAACCATTTGGGTCATTTGACAAAGTTGAAACAATTAGGAACAGTGGAAGACTTTATAGTTTCCTTTGAGCTCTTGGCTTTTAGAACAGAGGGCATGTCCGATGCCTTTTTTCTGAGAGTGTTTTATCAACGGCCTCAAGGATGAGATTCGGGCCCATGTCCTCATGGCTCGGCCTCAGAGTTGGGTGGAGGCTACCAAAAGAGATAAAGAAGCACAACAGGTTGTATCTTCTCAAAACCGCAAACCCTCCTTTATCCCTCGCCCTAAACTAGTAAATCCCACTACTCCCTCTGCTCCACTAAAGATCCAAAAATTGACCAGGGCTGAAATGGTTGAATGCCAACTCAAAGGCCTTTGTTATAACTGTGATGACAAATATTTCCTGAGCCACAAGTGTAAAGAACAAAATATTTTTATGGCCAACTTCGAGGAGATTTCGGAAGAAGATGAAGAAAATCCCTCTGTGTCTGAGTCACCTGAATCCACTGACATAACCCCTCCCTCAGACCCTCCCGAAGTAGAACCAGTCATTTCCCTCAATGCTCTCACTAGCTTCTCCGCTCCCCAAACCCTCAAGCTAATCGGTTACATCAAGAATCGGAAGGTCATCATTCTGGTTGATAGTGGCAGAACCCATAATTTTATTCATCGCTACATTCCCCAAGAAACTCATTGATACATCCATGTCGTCATTAATTTCCAAATCATGATTGCCAATGGTGGTTCCATGAAATGTGGAGGGCATTGTGAAAATATGCATCCCCAAATTGGTGACTACCACCTGAAATCCCATATGTTTGCTATCGACATTGGAGGTTGTGACATTGTGTTGGGTGCAGACTGGCTAAGGACTTTGGGTCCCATTCTCATGGATTTTAAAGACTTAACTATGCAATTCAACTAGGAGGGCCACCAATATAAGTTCCAAGGCATCATCGTCGGTTCACTTGAGATCATTAATTACCATCGCATGGAAAATATGCTCAAAAAGGGTCATTCTGGTGTTATCGCCCAACTCCATGCCATACAAGCAACAGAGACACCCTCGGTACCACAAGACCTCCAAGCCATCCTTTCTAAACATCAATTGGTCTTTTCCACTCCCCAAGGACTCCCTCCTTCCCGTGGTGTTCGTGATCATTCCATTCCCCTTGTACCTGGAATCCTTCCTCCCAATATCCGTCTGTATTGTCACCCCTTTTCCCAAAAAAATGAAATTAAGAAAATGGTCCAGGAACTCTTTAATGCAGGCGTTATCCGCCCTAGTATGATCCCCTACTCTTCTCCTGTGGTCATGGTCTTGAAGAAATAAGGTTCTTGGCGAATGTGTCCTGACTTTTGTGCCCTCAACAAACTTACCATCAAAGACAAATTCCCCATTCCTGTCATTGATGACCTCCTGAATGAATTGAGTGGCGCCCAATTCTTCACTAAACTGGATCTTCGTTCGGGCTACCACTCAAACATATGATATATGAAGTTGGGAAGTATCTTGTTGTACATATAGAAAAAATGTATTAAGAAAATATGAGATATGCGACCTTTTCCCAGTGGGAGAAAAGAGAAACAAACAAAGAGGAGGTGGAGAAACAAAGTGGGGAGAAGTTGAAGCATTGGGGACACTTGACCTTCCATTTATCCTCCCAGTCGACCCACTCTCTGATATCATGTTTCCCCGCAATGAGAGAGGGGTTATTTGGCTATGAATGAAGTAGAAGGTTTCCCATAAGTCGCTAAGGATCATAAAGATAAACCAAAGAGCTTGTAACTTGCCCATTTTTGCCTAATAAAGAGCTTGGTCGAATCCAATTGAATTTTGGTTTTCCCATTTGGGTTTCTAGGGTAAATTTTGAGTTTATGTGTGGTTTTATTGTAATGTGGTTTTCATTATCTATGAGTGGAAATTGTTGCAATGTAATTTAATGGTAAATGGTGTGCACTAAAATTAATGGTTGTCTGTGTTTTTCTTTTGTAAAGATAAATTCGTGCCAGTTGTGATTTGAGTTTGTTTTACTTAGACATAGTTCCCCCGGGCCAATAAGCCAAACTAAATTCTCTTTAAGCACACATGTACATCCACTTTGAAGTTTGGAAATCGATGTCTCTCCTGCTAGAGTTGTTATCTAATTGGAAATTGCTAATTTAGTTTTAAAAGTTGTTAGGGGAATTTCTCTCACTCCCGTAGTCGAATTGTTGTTGGTTGGTGTCTAACTTCACCCACAGGCCATTCATTACATTTTTATCATTTCAGGGGCATTTTCCTTTGCCCATAGGTTGTATAAATACCATACTAAGCATTCTAATGTTGCTTGGGAATTTGTTATTTTCCCACAAGCTAGAGACAACGTTTTTCTTATTTACTAGTTATCCAATTCACCACCAAATGTTTTTTATTGTTGTTGGTTACCATATTCACCCTCTAAAAGTTTTTTTTTTTACATTAGTAGTCACCAAATTTTCCCTTCAAACATTTTCCTCCATTGTTGGCTGCCCAATTTTCCTTTTAGAGGTTTTTCCTTCACCGTTGATCATCAAATTGGTCGTCTGAGTAATTATCTTCATTGTTGGTCGACCTGAATCGTCCTTGAGATTTGTGTTTCATCGTTGGTCAAATCCTTCTGCCTGATTCGTATTCCCCTTCTTTAGTCGATCGATCTATCTTTTGGTCAACCCAACCTTTGGAAAAGTCGACCGATCTATCATTTGGTTGAATTTACCATTGGTCTATTGGCTAGTCGAATCGACTATTGGCTTGGTTGGTTGAGTTATTGTCAGACGATGAGAGCTAAGGAAATTTAAAGATAATTGCTGGTGGAAATAGGAGTGTTTCCATTTAATTGAGGTGTAAATTGAGGTAGCTACGTTGTGGTATTGAATTGAGGCTCCATCTTACAAGTTCTCCATTCTAGATTATATTTTTATTAGAGGTTCCCATGTTAGTGAAATGGATAGGTTATAATATTTTCGTTTACATATCAGTTGTAGAAAGGATGAATATGACATTGATAGAAAAATCAAGGAGAATCATCAATGGTGTGGGGTTAGGATAGGAAGTATGGGAAGAGGTAGTGGGTATTGCATGTTACTTGGTAAATCGATCACCCTCATCAGCATTGGTCGAAAAAAATCCACATGAGGCATGGACTAGTAAAAAACCATCTCTTGAACATCTTATAGTTTTTGGTTGTGATGCTTATGTACATGTTCCAAAGGAAAATAGGAGTAAGCTATATAATAACGTTGAAAAGTGTATCTTTATTGGTTATAAAAATGGTATAAAAGGATATAAAATTTCGAACCCAGTAACTAAGAAGACTATTTGCAATCAAGATGTTGTACTTAGAGAGGTTAAAGATGTTCCCAAACAAGAAGTCCTACCAAAGAAAAAATAACCAGAGTCAGTAGAGTTTGAGTTGGAGGGTGAAGAGTCTTACTCAATAGAAGAACATGAATAAGAGGAATAAGAACCTCATACTCCAATATTGAGGAGATCAGTTTGGGAAAGAAGGCAACTATAAAGATACACTCCACCTGATATTCGCTCAAGTTTGTATTTATTTATTACTAATGATGATCCAAGGATTGTTAGGGAGGCAGTGGATTCGGAGGATGGTAAACTCTGGAAGAAGGCCATGGTTGAAGAAATGGCTTTCTTGGATAAAAATGAGGCTTGGGATCTAGTTAAGTTGTCGGTTGGAAGAAATGTCGTTGGTAAAAAATGGGTGTTTAAGAAGAAGTTGAGTGCAAAAGGTAAAGTGGAGAAGTATAAAGCTCACCTAGTAGCAAATGGATATTCACATGTAGAGGGGTAGGTTGTGGGGGAAGGGGAAGGAGAAGTGGGACACAGGGGAGTTGGGGGAGTGATTCTCGTAATTGCCCCCATTTAATTGATTATTTTTTCAATTTTAATTTTTTCAAATTTGTTTTTATATACCACACGAGCTAGACCTAATTGAATGAATATATATAAAATAAAATAAAAATAATTTGAAATTTAAAAAAAAAATAAAAAAATAAAAATAAAAATAAAATAAAATAAAATAAAAAATTAAAATTGAATATATATATATATATAGTAAAAAAATGGGTGCATGTGAGAAAGTAAAAAGTGAAATTGTGGTTTCAAACCCATGGGTTTGGGGTATTTACCCATGGTATTTGGGGTTTTTTCTAATGGTATTGGGAATTAATTATTTAATTAATGGACATGTCCCTTCATGAAGCATTATGAAAAAATATAAAAAGATAAATCATTGAGAGAAAGTGAGTGTGTGAAAAATGGATTAGAAAAGATTGAATTGCAAAATCAGTTTAAGGTAATCTTGGCACTTTCGCTATAACTTATTTTTTGGGATGTTTCTGTTAGAATATTCGAGAATACTAAGAGGGGGGGTGAATTAGTATAGAGTTATTTCAACAATTTAAACCTTCAAGCACTACATAAACATTAACCATTAATCATGGAATTCATCATCACATAAACTCATACACATTGCACACATATTTTTACATGAAAATCCAACTAAGAGAAAACCACGAAAACTTTTCTTAAGTAATTTCAAGATTTTACAAGCACAAACTTAAAAGAAGCACCCACTCCTTGAGTTTTCCATCACCTACTATAAGGATACACCAATCCCTTTGGAATATTTTAAATTATGGTACAATATCAAATCAATCTTCAAATACAATCCCAAAATCACTTCTTAAATCTGCATACAAAACTGCTTAGAATTGTATCTCAAATCTGCAAACTTGTAAGATTCGCCACTAGCTCAATTTTATGTTTTTTATTCTAAAACTTGGACCTAAAATATTAGGATATGTTATACTTCTAATGCAACAAGTGGAATTCAATTTTCACCTACGAAGCTTCATATATAATTGTTTTATCTCGAACACATTTTTGGGACTAGTTTTTGGATTAGTCATAGACCCTAACTTCCAACAAGTATAAATTTGTACCTGTAATGAATCAGGATCTAAAACTTGTACCCAATATTCTTCAATATATTATCTAAAATTTCTCCAAGTTTCTCTCCTTGAATCATCCCAAAAAAAAATTATAGAAAAAATGGAAAGATGACATGTTTTGAAGAAGAAAACCCTAGTTTTAAAAACATCAACTTCCACTGAGTATAACTCCAAACCTGTAATGAGTCAAGACATGAAATTTGTATCCAAGATCCTTTACTATCTCATATAAAATACCTCCAATTTTCAATATCTTAATCATTCTAGAAAAAAAATTATATCGAAAATGCCAAGATGACCTTCAAAGAAAAACCTTAGAACAAATCATCACAAGACTTCATCCTTCCTTGGAATTTCGCCCTTCTTCACTTCATCTTCCCTTGGAAATTCACTCCTCTAGGATGAAATTCACTCCCCTTCATTGGCTAGGTCAAATTGGTATGATCCAAATTCCAAATCAAGTTCCTCTTATTTATATGAGTCTTCTCTACGTGAGGGAGTGCGACCAAGGGTCGCACCTCTTCCTTAAGGATGGCCGACCTTAGGGGATTCTTTACTTTACTTTGTTGGTTGTGGAGCCTGATTATGTTCCTGATTTAGAGGTCAATGTGAGGGATGGTTAGATTGGAACCTTGGACCTAGTCTTCGGTGATCGAGTATGGCACATGTTAGCACTGAGAGTCACACTTAGACTGTTGTAATTGCAAGCCCAGTATCCATCAGAATATAAATGGATTAAAATGGTTTGGGTAGGTGGATAAGAAATATTAAGAAAGAAAGGGAGAGGGTAGAAAAAAATATGCATAGGAATTCCATTGGGCATGGAGTCATAACATCCTACAGATAAAAGGAAATCAAACTGTATATCAGAAAAAGGGATATATAATGATGAGTAGAAGCATAGTGAATATGACAAAAGGAAGAGAATCCACTACACAAAGATCCTTTCTGCAATAGATTAATATTTGCTTAAACAATGAACAATGATTTAATGGGCAAGCTACAACAGATCCTTTGTTGTTCATGAATCCATCAATCAATGGTTTCTATGATCCTCAAAACCTGCAATATATCCAAGCAAGAAGATAACAAAGAAATGGAAAAACATAGAAGACAATTTGATAACATCTCTAATGAATCTTTAATGGTAGAAAATGCCATTACAAACAATCCCTTGGGCTTACAAATGAGCAACTAAAATTGCTCCTCCAACTCTCTCCTCTCTTGGCTCATGAATCCAACCCTTTTCTCATCAAAATCCCTTTCATTTATAGTGAATAATCTCTATCTACCCTAAGGAGGTTGAAACCAAGGAGTTGCATAGGATCCTCCTCCATTTAGGAGTCTTGTTTCAAAAGATTCCAACAAAAGCCTAACAAATTCCTATTTTTTTGTGATTTTGTCTATGATGATAAATTCCTTTTGAAACAGGTCATCTTGATTGATCTAGAGATGGAACACATGTCCCTCATGTCCAAAAAACTCTTAGGATACCATTTGAACCTTCCTCGATAGGTGGCAACCTCCAAACAAGGTGAATATCCAACAACTATGCAAAATAGAGAGTTTGCAGTGCCAATTTGCAGCGCACTGGTGTTTTAATTATATCTCTCAAATTACAAACTGGGTCAGGCTGAAATTTGGACAACAAGGCAATGACATTATCATAATCCTCCACAAACAATTTCAGAAAAATCTACATCACCATTTTGGATTTATGATTAAATCTGTAAAAGCAGCTACTATAGGAAATGAGTTCGCAGCGCCCCTGTCTCTCAGTTCGCAGTGCCAAAAGGAAAAAACCATCCAAAATCACTTTCTCGACCTTCAAACGAGATGAAAACCCTCATGGATTACCTGATGGTCCTAAGGTTGTTGTGGATGTTGATAAGTCCAAACGTGAGTGACTGCAACCTATCCAAGCTACAACGCTCCTCCTTAACTAGTTTGCAGCACCAACTCAAATATATCGTGTACACTTCGAGGAGGTTGTTAGTTAATTATATGACATAATCCTTGGAGAATTTGTTAAATTGTAGGCTCTGAAAACCATAAATCCTCCTTTACATGATCAATCGTGTGTGTTAACAACACCATAAGATAGATTATTGGAAGTTTTCATTTCTCTATTACGGGTGTCATGAAATTGGGAACATCCAGGTGCAGTGCAAAAGGATTTCTCCATCTTTCAAAAACATTTCTAAGGTTTGGGTAAAAAAGAAGCAGGTGGACCAAAATCTAACCAAGGAAATGCTTCCAGTTGTTTCTATGGGCGAAGGTTAGGCTAGATTTCCATCCTCTCATGTCAGGTTGGAGTTGGTTCATCTTGTTATGGCTCAAGACAAGGTTTCCTCAAGTAATGCAATCTCTTCCCCCCCCCCTATGTTTCCAAGTTGTTGGTAAATGCAGAAGTTTCCCCTACCAACTCCCTGAATTTAGTGCCTCCCCCTTCTTTTGTCAATGGGCTGGTCCCTGACGCTCCTTGGGACTTCGAAGGTGATAATATATGTCCCTTTACCCTTGTCCTTTTTCCTTCTGAGAAGATATATTCCCTACCTGAAAGCCTCCCCATTCCTTCACCTTCGAATTCTTAGAAGGTTATCCATGCCTCCCCTTCACCCTCTCAAGATCGTGGGTCCTCCAAAAATTCCTCCTCTGGTGGTAATAATGGAGCTATCTCCTCTCCTAAGAGAGTTTATTCTCTATGTTGCAAAAGAAAGTCATAATTCATTCTTCCTTCTAAGGGAGGCTTGGCCATGTTATCCCTGATATCTAGGGATAACTAGGAGATCATGTCTCGAGGCCCACATGGTCCTAGACATGGAGTACCGAGAGCAGGAGCGACTTGAGCATGGCCCTTGAGGGCCCATCTTTTCTTCTCAGCCATACTTGTCCTTCCAGCAGTACCAGCCTCCATCACTACCGGCCTGAGCTTGCATCAGAAAAGGCTCTTGCTCCATGAGGTAATTGGTCCGAGGTATCATGGTATGTGTCATATTTGATCATTATAACCTTCTTATATATGCATTAGATCTCTTTCATTTCAGATAACTGCTTAGATCTTACACTAATCTACTTGACCATTGTTGGGGTAATTGATGGGGTAGCTTAGCAAGTTGGTATTCGTGGGTTTTGGTTAGCCACCAAGGGGGGTTTGCAGAACCATCGTCCGCTCCCCTCATATTATCACTTTTACATCTT
>ML794697.1:0-12166 GCA_009831015.1 Picea engelmannii
TCCATAAGCCCTAGAAGGCACTAGTTCTTGCCTCTCTCTTGTTGAAGGATTGATTAAACACTCAAACACTCTTCTCCTAAGTTTTTACTAACTATTTCTAACCCTAGTTTAGCCTAGATCACTAACTTATTTGTTGTTGTTATAAATGACTGCTACAGCAATTTAAATGCAGCAAATTTTCTGCATAATTGACTTTGAATGCTAGCTAAACACTTCAGAAGTTGCTTATGACATTTGATTATCATTCTGCTTAATAAATGCTATCTTTTTACTATCTTTTCAAGCAATTCTAAGGAGTATTTGTTGCAGCTGTTACATTTTATCAATTGTTGTTGTAAACTTATTAACTGCTGCAAATTTATATCAACTAGCACTTATTTTCATTGTCCATTGTCTCTTGAGGTGTTATTATCATAGTTGTACCTGGAATTATTGTAAATGCATGTTATATTGTCTTGTTCTGGGCAGGTACATCAAGCACTTCATTAACCTCATCTTTGGGACACGGATTTAGTGACTTTGGTAGCTAGTGAAAGGGGGGAATATATCTTGAACATAACCCTAATTTTCCATCCTTTTAGGTTACCAGGGACTCCTCCCATGGGGTAGACCTTGCCTATCCCTAAAAAGCGGGGATTTCCTATTAAGGTGATAGTGATAGGATACATCGTTTGTTACACCAATCTCTCTTACTCGCCTTGGGCTTTGGGAAAGTACAGATTGTGCGATAAAAAAGTTAACTGGAATTTCACTCCTCTCTTCCACTTCACTCAATTGACTCCCACACGTCCTCACTTTACTCCTTTTTTCTCCCATGTGCATGTCGTCTTTCTCTCATGCGCATGTTTTCCTTCCTGTCACCCAACTCCCTCTTTATTCATGCACATGTCCCCCTTTTTATTCCACACCCCATCTTTCTATGATGCAAATATATCTTCTCTCTCCCTCACTTAGCTTCCTCTTTATCCTATGCGCATTTCTCCCTTGCTCTTGTGTATTTCTAACTTAGCTCATGCACATGTCTTCCTTTATACATGTGCATGTTTTCCTTTATTTGACACTCCTACTCACACGCATGTTATCCTTCTATCCCACCTCGCTTAAGACGCACATATCTATTTAGTTCATGCATGTTCCTCACTCCTTGATGTGCATGGATTCTCTTCCCCAATACTCTTCGGTTAGACTTAGAGCACATGGATTTCTTTTTATTCTTCTCTGTATCCACAGGAGTTACACTCATCATCGGTTGAGGCACGTGGACACATCCCTTCACTTTACCGTCTAAGTGCGCATGGCATGAGGAGAAGCTTTTTTTTGAGATATGCACTCTCATGGTTATATATAAGCAGGGTTTCTTCAGTGTTTCTTGGTGGGAATTTTTTCAGTAGCAGCAGACACTCATTTTCTCTATTCTCTTTTCTATTTCTATTTTCTTTGTGCAAGGATCATGATTCATCACTATACCAATTTTTGTATTTGTCTCAATGGCGCATTCAACCTCTTGGTGAACACAGAAATAAAGTCATTTTATGTTCATACTAAGCTCTCATGTATTATTGGTATTGTGATTGTTATTTGTGCATGATTTAGAAGTTATTAGCCTGTTATTTTGGTTTTATTCAACCACTTAATTGTGCTTTCTTCCTCTTTCTTTCCACTACCTTTTACAACTAACGTTGCAGGGATTCCACTGCTTATTTACAAAATCAAACATTGTGACCTTTGGGCTGTTTAAAACGCAGACCAAACACTTTTCTTTGCTGCTGTTTTATTGTTTTTATTGCAGATTTTACAGGTTGAAAACAACGGAAGGAAAGCCTAGGGACACCCCCCTGAGGTTGGCAAGCACTAGCCCGAACGGAGAGGGATCTGTCAGTGACACTAAGGGGCAGTGTCTCCTACAATTACATGGTTTTTAGTTGCTGATTTATTGTTATTTCAGATCTGATTTGAGTGCGAAAAAACAGTGCTAGCACGCCCTAGAGAACTGTGCAACAACTCCTCACATGTGTGGTCTACCAAGACGATGAGTACAATAAATAGTAAACTCCCTCCAACAAATCATATAATAATACAATACCATGGATTTGAAAGCAAAACCAAGGGTACAATCACCCTCATCTCCACCATACCTCGAAATATGTGCTAGTAAAGGGGTGTACTCTAGATGTGTGAAAAGATGCCAATAAGGGGAGCACTCTACTCCCTCAGGAAACCATCCAACCAATGCATGTCACCTCATCACCAGATAGCCAATATCCTCAAGGTGGTTCACACTATTACCTGTCAACTTGTACTTGATGATAAAATCCCTAATCTACAAGGTACAACCCCAGAAGGAACTACTAGGGCGGTCACCATTGTCACCTAAGTAACCTGTCCTCTTCACTTTAGGTCGACTTCTAGAGGCACCCTTGAGAGGGGTGTTGTGTTGTTGATTGCATGAGCTCTCTTGCTCAGATTTTTCTAGACTAAGATAGCTATTTCAGTTTCTCCTTCAGATATGTGATTGTGCTAGCTCAGCCATGGTAAATCAGATCTCCTCCCTCACACCTCAGCTTACAGATGCACTTATGCTTTCAGTATGCATAATCATGGTACTCTGGTTTAGAATGCAATACTACATATGCTATGTTATGCTCTCAATGCATTGGTTTAACATTTAGAAATGGTGTTGTAACTTCTAAGCTTGTCATGAAAATGGTAACCATTGAAGTGATATCTAATAACAACTCCATAACATTATCAGTTTTATCTTTTGCATCATCTTACCATAAGGGACATGATCATATTTTAAAGATGTGACGAGTCTTGAGTCAGGTCCTACAACTAGTGATCAAGTTGGTGTAGCGTATCCATATCCCGACCATACAAAAAAAATTTACACCTTTCCCTTTCACGTCCATTTCGTTCATAAAAATATATCATCCCTTCATGTTTGATTTATTATATGGCATCCAATAAGGTCTAGCTAAAGAAAGCCTATGTTAAATCCAAAAAGTATAGAGGTGAAGAGCAAGTAAAAAATTAAAAGCCAAAAAAAATAATAAAGCTTGATCTATGCCACCTTGCTATGAGGCCAATGCCCCCAATTCCTTGCTTGTCTATGAATATCTAAAGAAAAGGGGACTTGACAAATGAAAGAAAGAAAGAAAATATATAAAGAAAAAGGCAAAGAAAGGGGTAGTAAGAAATAGTGCCAAGGAAAAGGAAACTCAAAGCTAGCTCCCTCTCAAAGGCTTGTAGATCAAATAATTTATGACTCCTAGCTCTTGAAATCTAGTTGGACAAGAATGAAGACCTATACATCACCTCACATGACTATGAGGGTCTTACATGACACTCCCCTTTCCCTTTCCACGCATTATTTACCGTTTTCACTTGCATCTAACTTAGTGATCTAGTAAATATCACTTGTCTTGGTCTTTGACACATATAATAAGGGTTAAAAGTGTCCTCCCACGTTAAACTTAGGCAAATTTTAAAATTAACTTTCGTTATGTTGTTGCTAGAAGAGAACACAATATGTGCATCATCTAATGGCTTGTAAGGCAGTTAGACCCACCACTATAAGTGGGCGCCCTGCATTGGGAGTTGTGTACATGTATATGGGGTATCATCCATGCCTTGGGATCCATGTACAATGCCTCGAGATCCATGACACTGCATTGGGATCCATGTACCTGTATTTGGCAATATCTACAAACATTGGAATCTGTGTCATTTTTCTTAGGATCCATATACTTTATTTGGATCCATATACTTTATTGGGATACATGTCACTATATTGGGATCCGTGAAAATGCATTGAGCGATGACAGGGATGCCACATCATCACAAATTGCCACATGGAGTACTCCAAGAGAGTATCCCTAACCAGTTAGATTATTATCTCCATGTGATACACTCAGTGTACTTCATTTACTCGCATGTGGGGATTATTGAGGTTGTTGAGGGTGGCTACATTTGGTCACAGGTGGTTACAATGGTTACAGGTGGTTGTGACATTGATTACCACAAATTATATTATTTTAATGACGAGTGCCTAGCCTTTGGGTGCCACACGTGTAACTCTTCATGGGATTCTCACCTTGGACATCCCACACATGTGGCATGACATCATATCTCTTGGCGCACATTCCATCTTGAGATTCCTTCTCCCTCACCTCATGGAGTTGGTTAGAGGAGCACCCTTGTTCCTTGGCACTTTGTTGACCATGAATCACACATTTGAGGAGGTTGTTAGCATATTTCATGGAGGGCACACTTGTTATCTAGCACCTTGGACCACACGTGTGGTATATTTGAGCATATTTTGGAGGGCACCCATCACTTTGAGGGTTTATTTGATGGTTTTATGACTACACATTGTATTCCACGCATGGTTTTGCCTAAGCTCGTGGTTTTAGCTCATGGTTTCATTTAGCACATTGTATTGACTCATTGTATTGGGAAGGCTCTTTATCTATATAAGGAGAGAGACTCCTCATTTTTCATTTAGGGTTGGAAAATAGAAGAAATCGCTCGGCCTATATTTTATCTATGTTATCGGTTTATCTTGGTATCTTTTCTTGACGATTTACTTGTTGAGAGTCTAGCAACAATATTTGAATGCAAACAAGTGAAGGTGGATGCAAAAGCTTGCAAGGAGCTACAAGAGGAGCAAAGTTTATAAGCGGAGGAGCTTCATGAGGTAAAAGTTTTATTTTGTTCATAGTCCTTATTTATTTCAGATCTATGGTATTGAGTTTGCAAATCTTCATTTGATTTCTTGCTCTTACACTAGTAAGAAAATCAAGGCTACTTCTTGTTACTTGGAGGAGCTGGTCATACGCTCCTCTCTCCACCAAGATCTTGGAGCATCAAGTATCTCTTGGGGGAATTTATTGGGTACACCCTAGGGTTTCCTAGAATCCCAAGTCTTTATTCAAGGATTGAGCCTCAAGAAGTGCTAGGTTGACCCCATAGCTCAATGAGGGTAAGGCACTGGTCTTTTTACTCTCTTTCTCTCACTTTAACATTTATTTTTCTTTCCTTACTTTATTCTAAAACAATCTAAGGGTTTCATGATTATTATACCAAATTAGGTTGCAAGATCCAAGTCTTCATTTGAATTTGCTAAGACTAGTTAGATTTGGACTTCACTTGTGCTAATCATTGGTTAATAGCTATATCTATTGCAGATTGCATAAGTAAGCTAGCTCAACTAGCTGAAATTTAGGTTTAGATCTGGTTTAAAACTTATTATATCCATAGATCTAACCTATCTTTATACATATCCTCTAAAGTGCCTCACTTTACCTTTATTGGAGTTTATCTCTTCTAATGCTGAAAAACGCATGATATAAGATCATTTTAGCTTGCTTTCATTTATCTTATTGACGAGGGTTTCGTGATTTGACATAATTCTTGCAACGTTTGACAATTGTTGTGGTTATAACACTTAAAATAAATGAATCGATGCCTTACATAATGAAATGCTCTACTTGCTAAGTGAAACGATCTAAGTCTTTTAAGGTTGAATTGATGGCATGATGGTTCCATTTTAATTCCTTACATGATAAACGTTTGGCACTATACATCACAATTTATCAACCTTTTGGCACTCTTATCATCACCACATTCCAACCTAATGAATTGATGCCAATTTTAATAAAACGCCTTAGTTATTGAGCAAAAAGACTTTATCATATTTAGCTCTTTATGGTTTAAAAATCTGTGGACTTCATTTACTTGCTTTATATTGATGATCTAATGCAATGCTTGGGCATAAAACTGATGGTAACCTTGTTCTCTAACAAATCAATGCATCTAATTGTGGGACAATTTAGCATCTAATGCAAACGGTTTAAGTAACATTCAGCTCCTTTCACTGTTTTAAGTCTACTGTTGAGGGTTTTGATACTTGGTATAATACACTTTGATGCAAAGATTGTTGCGAATGGCAATGGTTCAAAATTGTGTAATGTGAAACATCCCCAACTCAAACTAATACACATGTTGAGGCACACTTTAAGCCTGATATCTCACTGCCGGTACATATTTTACAGCATTTAAATCCTACAAACAGTCCACTTAATTGCACTAGCACTTAAGCATTGAGTTAAATCTTCGAGTTTGAGTTGTTTCCATTCATTTTTGCGGCAATATGCTACTGTTTATGGACTGATATTTCATCTAAACACTGAATGCAATCTCTTAATCAAGGCCGTGGGCACTTGCTGACACAAACTTGAATACATAACAGCAGTAACTAATGCTCTTAGTTTCTTTGCATTCTATGGTTAATGAGCCCTCTCTCTAGGCTAATGATATATGACATTTTCAAATGAAATCTGATCTGTCTTGCTGTCCTAAGTTCTGATATACATTACAGCAGTGGGTTAATAAGCTTTCACATGGTAATCTTTGGAATGGTTCTACAAGTATGACGTTTCAACGAGTGATGAACTTCTTTCATGGTTACATGTCATGCTGTAAACTTAAATTTTGCTGATGCTATTCCATCTTGGTTTCATTGGATATGTATACTTCATATGATGAATGTTGAATGGTGACATTGTTTAGCATTCCCACATCTCATTTCAATGATTGTTAATGGTTGATCTCATCGATTACATGAGTAATTTGAATGATAAGAAAACCTAACTTACTTGTCTAAGTAACATATAGCTTGTTTGATCTAGTGATTTGGTAAAACACTTGCATATACTTAAACTTGTCTTACACCTTGAGAGCGAATGGTTTCAAATCGCTAGTCTTTTGTTAAGTCTAAGTCAGGAGAATTCCTCTTCCTATACAACGACCTAACTTGATTTGACCATTAGGGACACCCCTCTTAGGTTAGGAAACTCCCTTTCTTAATCTAAAAGCGAGAGGCAAGGCCACTAAGGTGACAGTGGGTAGCTTTCCTAACAGTTGCTTCTAGGCTTTCCTACTAAGGTTAGGACTTTTCCTTTAGCAAGAGTTTGAGTAGTAACAAGTCCAATTCAATGAGCCATCAAATATGATAGAAGAATGAGTCTCCTCCAATCCAAAACGCCAACCAATCAAATAATATGAAGATATAAACCCACAATCCATCAAACCTCCATACACACCATGTTGCAAAACCCATCCATTGTGATGAAAATCACAAGTGTAACCCTCATACAATATAAGGGGTAATAGGTTAGAAAGTACTTTTCGAAAAAAAACGGCATATTATGACTCTTGTTTAGCTTAATTTCTATTTAGTTTCTAAACATGCAAATACGAAGAGCCACCTTTTCTTCTACTCACATGTAACATACCCAAACCAATATATTACCATATTAAATATTAAGTAATGTATTGTTGAGATGCTAGCGTCACAACTCTTCATCTTCATCATGACCTCTCCTCTTCAAGGCTATATAAGCCAAACTATTCATTATTGTAATCATCCATTATTCGTGTTTAGTATTATATATAAGTATATATATATATATATATATTCTCGTGCACTATGTGTGTCTCTTTTGTTTGTGCTTTGTGTGCAACTGGAGTATGAAGTTTGAACCACTTGCCTCATATCAATTTATCAATTGGTATGAACCTACCTTAAGCCTACCTAAAGCTTGAGCATCAACACCTCAGAGCTAGGGGATAGGCAGGATTCCAACCCGCTCATCGGACCATTGATCACATCTTTACCCTTCGGGCCATCATTCAAGAGGCACGACATCGGTCTTCGAAAGTCTATTGTTGCTTTGTATATTTTCGGAAGGATTTCGACTCTGTCTTGACAGAAGCCCTGTTCCAGAGGCTTTGAGACATTGGCATATCCAAGACGCTACTGACTTCTATCCCGTGCCTATATGAGTCGGTTCTTGGTCATCATTGCACAGCTCACGAGATGTCATACTTCATCGGGAGTACCATTGGGCTTAAACAAGGTTGCCCCATGTCCCCCACAATGTCTAGGATTTATATTGATGAGTTAGAGGCCTTTCTTCACGAGCATATTCAGGACAACGACAGGTCCCTCCTCCACCAGGTTCTGATATCCATCTTGCTTTTCGTTGATGATGCGGTCCTCCTAGCCTCATCTCTAGAGGGGTTACAGAGACAGTTGGATGTTGTAGCTCTCTTTTGCGATATCCAGCAGTTGACGGTCGGCCTAGGTAAAACCAAGGTTATGATCTTCAACGGGTCAAAGAAGACCGCAGACCTTCATTTCTTCTTCAGAGCGGAGGAGATTGAGATCACCAGCACCTACACATACTTGGGAGTACAATTATCAGGACCCTTCTTCAATTTGTGACCGGTTCTCCAACCTCAGATCACCAAGGGATACGGATCTTTATCCTTTCTCGAGAGACAATGTTTTCGCCACCATTTTCAAGACATCTCATCCAAGATGTCCCTCATGGACTCCCTTATCCGATCCATTATTCTCTATGGCTCAGAGATTTGGGGGACTTCCTTACTGGAGTCTGATTGGACCTCAGTTGAGAGAGTCTACACCCTCCTCCTCTAACACATCATTAGATGCAAGCACACAGTTCCTCAACACATCATCCTAGTAGAGTTTGGGGCTCGCCCCTTTTGACTTGAGATAGTGTTTAGACTGGTCTCTTTTCTACATCGCATCTGGAGATTCGTTGACACGACGAAGGGGTGAGACCGGAACCTATACTTGGCCCAATGCTCTTATGAGACCATTGCCCTCTCTAGCCCATCAGGCAATGTTGCCAAAGCGTAGAGCAAAGCAGGAGCGTTTTTAGGAAGCGGAGCGTCGAGAGCGTCATTTTCAAAAAATCCTCGTGAGTGAAGCGTATATATATATATATATATAAGCGGAGCATCGAGAGCGTCATTTTCAAAAAATCCTCGTGAGTGAAGCNTATATATATATATATATATATATATATATATATATATATATATATATATATATATATATATATAGATATTGCGTTTATATTAAAAAAAAACATGCAGAAAGACAAATTAGCTGCAGAATGAATGAAAACATGCATATTTGTACATTGTAACATTAAAATGGCATCCATAGTAGTAAGTAGTACTACATCAATGATTAATCATTTGAGCATCAACCATCTAGAATCTAGCAATTACAAACCTACAAAACCAACATACACATTTTTAAGCCATATAATAGAAAGTAGACCATTAAGTAATGGAATGAAATCAGTCATCTAGCAACTGTCAACAATAATATGAGTCATGACCAAATAGTTATGATTACAAAATAGGCCATTTGCACTGAATTATGAAGATCGAAAGGTCCAAAACAATAAAGTTTAAACTTTGCTAGACTATAGAGTCTAGTTGCTAAATGCTATGAATCTATCATCTATAGACTGACATGTAAAGTAATGAAGCGCCCCACAGAGCTTCTTGTCACTAAACCATTTTGTAACTCTCTAAGTCACATTTTTTTGCAACATCTTTGAAGTACAGGATTGGTTTCTTGGGTTAATTGTGCTAATCAATTTAAGGTAATTTGCATTTCCACTCTAACCTATAATGACTTAGCTTAATTGACTTTAGGGTTTCCCCCTAGGCTAGGGTTGTTTCCTAAGTCCTTAGTCTAAAGTCATAGAAACAAAGCCAGTGTAAGATCCAAAGAGAGCAACTCTATAACATACCATGAGAGCAACTCTATAACAACATTTAGTACAGATTTTTAGCACAGTCCACAGTGTTCAATTACCAGATTTAAGTCATAGAATCAGAGCCAAGGTAAAGTTCCACAAATGATGTTAAAGAAATAGAAGAATACAGCAATAGGCCAGCAAGATTCATTAGGAAGCACCCATTTTGCACCCCGGAGCAAGCTTCAAGATTTCGGAAGCGAGCTTCCGAAGAAGCGTCAAATTCAAATAGGTTGTCTCCCTCCATTTAGATATTCTTTAGACGCGCTTGGCCATCTCCTACCGGCTAGACATGTGTTGAACAAGATCATCAGGGATGACATTTACAGGAAGTTTATCCAGATCACTTGGGTTAACCCTCCTGGTGGGTTACACTATGTTGTGCACTTCTTGGAGCTTAGGGACGAGCTCATTGTTCGACCACAGTATACACTCTGCCACTGGGTATACGTTCTTTGCATTCCTCTAGGCCAATTCAGAGTGGGCTCTCATAGATTGCGGGGGGGAGACAGATCACCAGATCGATCAACCAAACCGAATTTGTCAGTTATGCCAGCTATAGGAGGTCGATACTAAGGAGCACTTCATCTTTCGTTGCCCCATCTATTATGAAATCAAGAGGCGGTTTCATTGCTTATTCAGGAGGACTCAAACCATCATTGGCTTCTTCGGGTATCCTGATCAGCGAAGCTTAGCCTTATACATATAGGAGGCCCCCAAACTCCGAGCCCATACTCTTCAGCCTCCTACAAGACCAGACCCTATTCGGCGGATCACCTCTTTCTTCATGGTGCTACCCTCAAGCAGGGGCACTAAGAGCCAGACTGACACCAACGTAGCTCCAGACTCCAAATCAGTGCAGACCCGTGGGACATTCCCATATCCCACAAGATTTTAGCGACATGACCAAACTAGATCCCTTCCTAGGAGACGGATGAGATTCCCCAGGCCTCGTCGATGCACTACCTCTTCCTGTCAACAGCACAACAGACAATCCAAGCATCCCACCAGTTCCCCCTTTGGGCATCCTACTATACTCAGCTTTCTTCATTCGGCCTTGAATGGTAGGAGGGATGGGTCCATTCCATGACAGACCTATTTCTCTACCTTTGGTTCCTCTTGTTCCTGGATCTTCTCCTACAGTACATCTCCTCTTCAAAGCAGATCTTCGAGCTCAGGGTCGAGGGTTGTTCATGCCATAGCTTAGATCTCACTCCCTACTACTGTACTTTACTTTACTTCACTTTATTTTCTGCATCTTTCCTTTTGTAGGAGACCTTTTGGCACTCCTGCTTTGTAATGACATCACTGTACTCAGCAGTCCCCTTGACCTACTTTTGTGCTCATTAGTCGGACTCTCGGACATTTATAAAATTATCTTATCTATGACAGTACTTCAAGCTCAAAAAGAATATTATTATGTGCACTATATTTATTGTGAACATGTGTATAAAGCAAAACAGATAGAGTCTAATATGCTTTCACTAGTGAACTCCATTACTCCTGTGGTGCAGCTTTCTGTTCTACATCTATTGTGAACGCTTATAAAACAAAAAAGATGAATCTAATATGCTTTCACTTGCAAACTTCAATACTTCTGTAGTGAAGCTTTTTCTTCTAGACTCTAGTTATATTGTTTCATTTCTTTCTTCAGATTGTGTACTGTGTGGGGATTAAAGAATGTCAACAGAAGTCATTCACCATTAGCAGAAAAAGGTGGAGAAGGGAGCATCACAATGCAGGATTATTAAATCCAAAGTAATTTAACAAGGAAAGAAAGACAACAAAGTCTCTCTTTCCTGGGGAGGGATTGAGTTAGAACTGTCCAACAGATTTACAAACAAGCAGGACAACTGTGTCATATTCTAAGAAAACTTTTAGCACATTGAGAAAAGAACATGTTTTTTTCCAAAGACCAGGAACTACAGTGCAGTCAAGCCCATTCTTCACATGAAGTAAACTGGATAGATATCTATAGATAAGTCTAACATAATTTCACTTGTGAAATTCAATATCCTGTAGTGCAGCTTTCTATCTAGTTCCATTGTTCCATTTCTTTCTTTAGGTTACATACTATGCAGGCATTAAAAAATGGCAACAGAAGTCATTCACCATTGGCAGCAAAAAGTGGTGACAAGAGAATCACAATGGAGGACTACTTAAGCCCAAGTAATCAACAACGAAAAAACGACAACAATGTCTCTTCCTCCTGTGGGCTTTACTTGGAACTTTCCAACAGATAAATAAATAAGAAGCAGGACAACTGTGTCATATTCTAAAGAAACTTATCACACATTGAGAAAAGAATATGTTTAATTTTTTATTTCCAAAGACCAGGAACTACAGTACAGTCAAACTCATTAGTATTTTCAAATGACGTAAACTGGATAGTATCTATAGACCCCAAAAGCATTTGCCTAATACCAAGTTAAACCTCATGATCATACATACCAAAGAACATGCAACCTACCCTATCTTGGTTTTAATAATGTACAAAAAATTGTGAACAGTATAAAATTGGT